>JAIPMN010001220.1:14744-30088 GCA_020650975.1 Apostichopus californicus | reverse complement strand
CACCCCCTTCCTTTCATTCCTCTGTGAATTTGCATTTGAAAAATAATTCGCTGCTTGTCATAAAATTGCCAAAAACAAAAATTGAAAAATTGTAAGAAAGTTTGGAATATCGTAAAGCAAAAAATCCCAAAATGGGCAACTTTAAATATGAGTATTTGGAGTCGGAAGATTTATAAGAATGATTTACTATTCTTTGTGACAATGACAGGAATGTTCTTGTCTTGTTTTTTTTATTTATTTTATTCCTTGTTATCTTATTTCTCGCTTTACAATTTTGTAACGTTTTGAAGGAGAAAAAAATCTACCGTATAGAACGATAAGTGCTCTTGTTCGTAACGCCGATATTTCATTTTTTTGGTGGAGGTCAAAGGTCTTTTGGGGTCATCAGAGGTCAAATCGTGAAACCCTTGTAAACATGTACACCCTCACTCTACATTATGTCAAATTCATGAAGAAAACTGTTCATGTTATATCATTGAAACCACAATGTACTTTTGCATTTTTTTTTCCAGCTTTGACAAGGATAATGAAGAAGTGACCAGTCAAACAGAGCCACCTCAGTCATTACCGGATCCACTTTAGGATCGAAGATCCTCAAAACTTGATCCATAGAATTCTTCGGTTTTTCGGCAGTCTTCAACTTCCAATTAACTTATGTAAAGAGTCTGACACGAAGAGACGACCAAGTTTCAAATCAGCAAAGAAGAGCACCTTGCATGATAAAAGACCTTTCCCATAGAGAGAATGTTGTGACTCAAGGACTTGATTAATGTCAACCAAAAAAATTAAGGAGGGGAACTGTACTTAATCACCAATGCAGTCTAGTACACATCTCTGGTTATTATGGGATTAATGGGTCCTGTTGTAGTTGCCTGCAGTCTTTGATGGTTTTTTCTTGAATAAATTTGTTTATTCTTTGTTTGAGGTATTCCATTGCATTATCAGCAGTGGTGACCCATTCCTTGCCAAAGTCGTAACGGAAGTGACACCATCCCATTCGATACCATCTCAGTTGATAACCATCCCAGTAACTTGATGGCATTGGTAAATTCCCAGTAGCGTGTGTTGGCTTGGACTTAAAGGCATTGAAGACTTGCCCCAAATCGCTTGCTGCGCTCTGAAAAAGTTAACTATCCGTTGCTTGCAAGTTAAGTTTTCTTCTTGTCGCTACAAAATGCAGACAGTAATAAAACGTGATACCTTGTTATCTTTTATCTGGACCTGAGATGTCCAGGGCTGCTATGTACACTGTGTTGTGGGTTTTGACCGTAGCTGTATGTATTGACTGTACACTAGTGACTAATTACCGAGGGCAGCAAGCTGTGTGTGTATTTTCTGGGATTGATGGTGGTGTCTAACACTTCTGTTACACCTCATTCAAAACTAGGTCAGATTACCGGCATGAGATTTTTCTTTGTGCGCGAGTCTTCACACCCTTTAAGTGGAGTTTTGCCTAGGCAAGATACTTTATGCACAAGTTACATTGACCAGTGGATGGGAAATGTTGGGAGTGCCGATATTCAGAAACTATGTAACAGAATGAAGAATTTGTATGACAGGTGGCATGTAGAGGACCTGGTGGTCTCTTATCCACCAAGGCACATTCCAGGCAGTTTAGGGAGGTGTAAACACAAACTATATGGGAGCGATCCTATGCTTGCAATTTGCATAGAAAATAGAAATGTTTCATTTAAATCTGGCTTTGAACATTACCAACTGTGCTCTCTAAGCCTTTAAACTTCCAGGCTGCAGTAAAAAAGGTTTAAGCCATGTATCCTTCTGTTTGTTTTCTTTTTGTTTATGTGTGTGTGTTTTTTTGTCTATACCTGTAGGGAGAGGGATTATGGGAAGAGATTGGGTGTGGTGTTTCAAATTTTTAATTCACTAAGTTTCATGTATTCAGTTTTACATCAGTCAATAGCAGCAAATTATTGGACAGATCTTTGACATGTAAGTTGATGTACAAAACTCCATTTCTTTTTTGTTTTGTTCGTTTGCCTCTTTTGCAATATTGTAAATATTTATATTTGTCTACAGCAGTACATTCTTAAATGCATATTTGTGATGGTAAGATGCAACCAAAGATTGGACTGAAATACTTTGGCCGTTGTTTACCTTAAAATTAGGAAGTGAAATTCCTTACTACTGATGTACTAATAATGGCATAGCCAGGGGTGTAATCTGAGGAAGTCACTACAATCCCCCCTCCCCCCCCCCTCTCCCCACACACACCTCCTCTTGCAACTGACAAATACTGATTGTATTTTTAAAGCTAGTTGAATATTCCATCATTGAGAAAATCATTAGATTAGCTTGGATGAACCAAAGTTGGCTGATAGTTAGTTTGGTACTTTGGTGACACTTGTTAGTACTTTGTTTTTCTTCCTTAACCGAAGAATGAAAACAATTTGACTCAAAATTTAAAAGTATGATACACAATAGTTAGTTCTTCAATGTACCTAATAAAATGTGCTTTTTGTAATTATTATTTTGTATTGTGAGGTTTGTAGTTTGTTATAGGTGTATTGGGCTATTTCTCTGTGCTGGTTTTATAGCTGCTAAAAAAGAATGAAAATTGGAAGAAAGAAAAAGAAACTGTAAATTATAAACTGTCCATCTCATGCTCACTCTCAAGATATTTTCTGAGAAATAAACTAAATCTTCTGGTGTTGTCATTCTTTATTTGTGTGTGTCTCTCTCAGTGGATATGTTAGATCCCCTTAAGTTGAAACCTAACTAAGATATAGTGTAGTCTATGCAAAAGAAGTGCAATACTCTCAGTGGATACCAAGACAATATGTCCCTCTTCTTTCTGAGAATTGTCTTTATTCAATAGTGTACCATCTTTCCAATTTACTTTACTTAAAGGCATTTGGAGCCTCGCCCAAAACCGTGTGCCGCTCTCTGAAAAAGTTAACTTTCTGTTGCTTGCAAGTGAATTTTTGTCTTGTCGCTACAATATGCAGACAGTAAGAAATGTGATACCTTGTTATCTTTGAGCTGGACCTGAGATGTCCATCGCTGCTATGTACACTGTGTGGTGGTATTGACCGCAGCTGCTTGTATGGACTGTACACTAGTGTCTACTTACCGACGGTAGCAAACTGTGTTTATTTTCTGGGATCAATGGTAGTGTCTAACACTTCTGTTACACCTCATTCGAAACTAGGTCGGATTACTGGCATCAGACGTTTCTTTGTGCGTGAGTCTTCACTCCCTTTAACCCTCTAATTTGTGTACTTAAAAACTATCATTTTTTTTTGGTCAACTGCAAATAGTAAGTATAGGGTACAATAGGTTTGCTGGCTGTGAGAAACTGATCGTTGTCCATGTCTTCTTAAGGGTGGGAGAGGGTGGGGCTCCAGTGGGGGCCTGGGCAAAATGTGATCCTTATCAACAAGATTGGTGATTAAAATGTCTAAATAACACAGAAGAAATGTTACTCTCCTGTGATAAGTGGTGGTGCTCGCATCCAAATCTTAATACTCTGGTCTGCCCCCTTTTCGAAACTAGTTTGACCCAACCCCATCACTGTAAAGATATTTCTCACTGAATACTACTTCCCTGGCTGTATTAAATCAGTTTCCTATTCAATCTTGTTACTGATGAAAGCTGGCATGCTGATCCACTGACTAATAACTATCAATCAAGAAAATTTATATAGTGCTTAATAAGCAAAGTCAAGCAATGTTCTGAGGTCAAGGAAAAGTTACCCTCCCCCTCCCAACCAGTTTCATCAAGGGTGAGATATTCGTATAAGATAAGGCACAATCCGATGGTTACTACTACTGATGGGTAGAAGGGGGTATGTAGGTCACTGGGTGTTTGGGAACAGTCTATCACAGCCACCAGGTGCAGGGGGGGGGGGGTTCTCGTCGATTTTCATTTTTGGCACAGAATGGGGAAAGAGAATCAGAGCAGTTTGTGAGTGATGTTATTCATGTCTGATATATTTAAACTTTTAAAAGAGACAGAAAAGTAGCCAATCAAAATGCTCCGTCATTCTAACGACCAGATTTCTTGGGACATTTCCTCGTTGTCTATCTTTAATACTGGAGCGTCCAGGCAAATGAAAAATATTGTTATTAAGTCCAGCTTGTTAGATAGCTCCCACAAAGTTGTATATAGAAACCATGAGAAGACAGGTGATTTGTGAGTCTAGCTCTGCAAGTTAGCACATTTAGGCAAATTGTCAATAGTAACAGTTTCTAGCATTCTGATATTACAAGACATTGTTTTTAAGCTTCAAATCTGGTACTAATTCCATGTAGATATATTACAAATCATTTGTTCCACTTTTTAGGGGAAGGGGAGTTCCCCTCACCATAGATCCCTCCCCCAGGGTGGGACAGCTCGTTCTCCTACCTTCAGATATAAAATATGGTAATCTTAAACATGCTTAAAGTTCTGAGAATATTTTCAGAGGTCCAGTCCATAAAAATACTTTTGAAAAACCCTTACATATATTCACGATTGTCACATTTGGGAGGCCATTACTGAAGACTCTTAATTCTCATACAGACAGACAGACAGACAGACAGACAGAAAAAGAAACAACGTTGTGACACAAAGGGATGATTTTATTGAATGTTTTATTTTACGTCATATGCAACAACTTTGGTAACAATGCTTTCAAAGTTGATAATGATGTCACAAAAAGCAACAACTTAGAAGCCTCACATTAATTGTGAGTTTCTCACAATGTTCACACACATAAATGCACAATAGTTAACTAAAACTATTATTATTATTATCATCATCTACGGCTAAGATTGACGTCAGAGACGCATTTTTTACTAATGAGCTCAAGTATTTTTTTTTTTTTTTTTTTACCTACTAAAAGCTAAAGATACATTTAAAAACTTTCTAGAATCAAAATTTCCAAGCAGCACGATTAAAGACCATTAATTGACACACAAAAACCAGCTATTTATAGGCTAAAATACTTATACAGTATTGCTATGTCATAAAACCTATGAAGACTTATTTTGTTTGTATCTCTTCAAATTTTGACTGACCTTCAACAAATAGGACAGAATTTTGAATACAAGGTTTGTTTAAAATATCAAATTTCTTCTCAAAAATAATCCCCATAGATTCAAAAGGGGGTCATTCCAAGCCCTACATGATAAATAGTAAAAAAAGAAAATACCAAGATAAGATTAGGAATAACTACAGTTTGCTACAGGAAAGGCTATGCAAGAGTGGAAACAAAAATATTCTAAAGAAGTAAAGATTGCAGAAGGTGAGAGCAAATACTCTTTATAAGAAAGGCTAAAAATTGTTGTGAAAGAAACCTTTCCTTAGAAAATATTGTGACCTAATGAATGAATCCGGTAAATTGCTATCAGAGCCACATACTGTTATGTTTTTCTTGTTTGTTAACATTTTCAAGAAATAAAGCAAAAGCACCACATAGTCCTTGTGCTTCAGATTTAGTCTCTTTTGCGTAATAAAGTCGGAGGTATTTTGCGACTACTGATACTTTTGTAAAACATTTCCTGTAGAATAGAACTGGGCAGTTCACTGACTGACTGATAAATATATATGTCGATAAGAAGAAAAATAACTTGAGAATAGGAGCGGTAGAGAAAATGGATTAATTCGAGGGAAAAAAACTGCTTTCTTTTTTTGTTAATATCAATTTTAATATCAGGGTCAAAGGCAAAAACACATATCTGTGTGGAAAGCAAACTTTCTCAAATGAGACATGGTATGAATACAATTTTAATTTATTTTTGTGACTAAAAGGTAAACCAAAACAAGATTTGAGCTGGAACAATTGATAAACTTTTCCAAGTTGGCCATTTTTTTGTCCATGGCAAAATAACCCAATTGACTTGATTGGAAGCATTGACTAAATTACAGACCCACATAAATTTCTGAAACCCACCACCAAAAGTGTCCTCGGTTTTTGCCAAGGAATATCGCAAGACTGATAGCATGAAGTCCTGGGAAGGCAGGTTTCTATGTGTTGAGAAAGACTGTGTAATCTGGAAGCTTATCAAGAAATATGTGATATCTGTCATCAAATGAAGTCTTACTCTGTTTACTGTATTGGTTTTAAATACATACCAAAGAAAACCTTTCACAATTTAACCAAATCAGGAACCTACTGGTTAAGGCAGTTTAGTCATAAACAACTTGTTATTACTAGGCTATGCATGATTCTGAATCTAAAGGGGGGAGGGTGAGGAGGGGTGGTGGGGGGAGAGGGACATGTTTTACTTACATGGAGACAAGGTGTGGCACAGTTTGCATTCCATTTTGCAACATTGCAAACTACGGACAGACTTTATCGAGTAGTAAACAGCTCTACATAATTGTTGGGGGGGCGGGGGCGGGGGGAGAAGGGTTGCTTCTTGCTAAATGAGGAGCATGTAGAGGGCTGATTTCAACAAACACAGCAGCCATTGGAGTCAACACCAATAATATCTAACAAGGCCTGACCAGTCAAAATGACACACACACTATATGAGGCCAATACAAAAATAGTATTGCACAATAATGATTATACCACATTTTTGTGCTCGAGTGGTCTAAACCTTTGGCTATACAAAAGTTTTTTTTTTTTTAACAAAATAATAGAATGTAAACATGAATCGCAGGCTCCTCTGTTGGATTATTTCATCCATCATCGCTACATGATTTTGTCTTCTTTTTTTCTCACTTTGATGAGATTCAAGAAGGAAAAAAAAAACTTTTTTGCTTTTTTCTCTCACAAGAATCAGAGAAAGTAACACAGGTAAGAATCAGAAATGATTATTCACAAAATTTTGCCAGGCAAAATATAGACTGCATGAACCCTGCATCTTTAAAGTGGGATTAAAAAACTAAAACTACAGAATATTAATTGTAACAATAATAATAATAATAATAATAATAACAATAATGATAATGATAAAAAAAAACTAATTCTGAGGTAAAAGGTATCACCAACAATGCACAAATGGTACAATTCAAAACACATCCTAAAGTAATAAATATAACAGCGTAGCCAAACAGGACATCATAAAAAACGTTTTAAGAGAGAAATACGTTGAAAATATGCAAATTATTTACTTTAAACCGTAAAGGAGTAATTCACAAAGAGGGGAAGAAAAAAAATATTAAGAAAAAGCTTCACGGTCAAATATCCTGAAACATTGCAGTCTCCTCATTTTTCATGAAGCATTTAAAAAAAAAACAGGGAATAAGAAAAGTGGTACCTTTCCTTAAATATGTTTTCATTTCTATTTCTCCATAGAGGAGGTTTACTTACTGCTTATAAATGATACAGCCTCAAAAAAAAAAAAAAAACAGAAAAGAGGTCCATGGCATAAAGTGGAGTAAGACCCAGACCGATGCCGAATTAGAAGGGAAAGGGTGCCCAATAGAACAGTAACTTCAGAAGAACGTATTCAGGTAATTTATTGATGGTGGCAATCGCCACATTTGCATTGTTCTTTGGTTTCTTTCTCTTAGCTTTCACTTATTTGAGGTGCCACAAGCTTCCACTGAGTTGCCATAACAACTGACTGAGGATTATCGGCTCTACCATCTACCATTTTTAACATGTCCTTAAATAAATTAATCTTGCCGGCGTGAAAAGAGAGAATGACATATTAAAAATGAAATGCTTGGAACCAAAAATGAGAAATACAGAAATGGAAGGATTATGGACGAAGAGGTGATTCTCGACTCCAGCATTTAGAGAAAAAAAAAAGAAAAAAAAATGAAGGGAAAAAAAAACCCCCAATTATGTTTACAATACTGATAATTACACGGCATTGTGGTAACTCAAATTTAGGACGACATAAACAACATATTTCACTTTCTGTTTTGAGACAGTAAGAAGACAAAAGAGGGCTTTATTCCCTCGATATATAAGGAAGTCAATAGAAATTAAGCTACAGGAATATTCCGTCAGAGTTCCTTGCCATACTGGGCAGGAAACAGTTTTTGAGGGAACAACTTTCAAATTTGCACATTTCCTTTCTCTGCAAATGCAAAAGGCACATTTTACAAATTTCTGGTATGAAACGCTAAACACCTTTGTGTGGTTTTCTGATATAATTACCACACTAGCCTAAGCTATTCCCTATCCTGTCAATGTAACTACAATTGGCAAAAATGGGAGTGTGAGGATGAAATACTGTCGTAACATCCAAGAGGGGTAACGGTTTGTCCAAAGCTTCCAATGAGATTGCACCCGACCCTCCTCCTCGGGTCAAAGAGGCTATTCAAACTGTACGCTGAGACTATCATCTCCTCTTTTACAACAAAGAAGTAATGGTACAATTTGTAGTCCCTAGTTTCTGTAAAATTGCGCCTACTCATTAACTTCATCTGTCAGGAACTATGCCGTCATAAAACTAATAATAATAATAACATTAATTCAGCCGACACATTCCAGGAATTCCACAAATTTCCCATGGCAACTGCTTACGGTGATTCCCATGGGTGCAGCCAATGATTATGAAATTCCTAACAAATTTCAAATACATAGTGATAAGCAGATGGCTTACGCACAAATTTTCCTGATCTAAAAAACCCTTTTTAAAAAAATTCTTTTGGCACATTGTTGATATTTATTGAAATAATTTTTTTTTCCTTTTCTTTCTTTCTTTCATGATTCCTTTCAGTTTCACACGACCTGGTTATTCATAATTTTTGCTGTTCTAAGTTTAAAAACAATACTGCAAATGGTCGAAACACTACCGATAACGGTCGGTTACCAGCAAACTGTCCAAACTTTAAATAGGACGCTAGATAAATCCACCAAACAAAATTTCACAAACATGATCTTAATAATATACGCAAAACTTGAATAAAGCCTTATCACTAAAAACCAAACTTTATGATGTCTTCTTATGAACTTTTTTTCTCTACACTTTCTAAGATGACAACGAACAGCAAATACGTACGAGAGAAAAAAAAACGTTTTTCTTTTTGACTTCAAGAATGTTTCACACGATACAGACGGATCATTCTTGTGAGACGATTAAGCATTACAGATATTATGAAAGTACAAGGTTTTTTTTTTTCCAAAACATCTCTATGAATATGGAAGTACAATTTATCAGTACAAGGAATCAGTTTATGGTCTTCTTTTTGATAGACAGAAAAAATTTGAGATTATTTTCATCATAAAAAAAAAAAAAAAAAAAAAAAAAAAAAAACACACACACAGAATTACCTTGAACTGACAGGCCTATTAATTAGTTGAATCTGAGATTTTTGTTACAAAACTCCCTGAAATTTTTCATTTTCAGGGGTAACAGCATTGGCAGGGTTGAGTATGTTGAAGTGAAGGGCTGGATGTCCAAGTACCTACATAGACTATAACAAGAACGATAACGACGACTCCAAAAAACACTATGTTAATGCCCATATGCATGTGAGATTTCAAATTTCTAACAATGCCTGATTTTAGCAGCAGGTATTTCATTCTTAGTATGCCTACATTGAAACATTCAGACCAAATCTAAGTCATTTTTTTTCATCATTAACCTGATCCTCTGGGACTATTTACCTACAAATTTTAACAATGGTTTTTTTTTCTTATTTATTTGACTAAAGCCCTCTATAGCCTGAAGGAAACCATTTTTGTTTTTTCAACAATAATAACAAGAGATTTTACCAGACTCAAAAGAAGGTTCTGTCAAGACTTTTTGTATTATGGGCACCCTCCAGACAGGTTTTATCTTTAACAGCATTTACCTGGAAGAGGAAATACTCGATGGGATGGGGGCGACATGATCAGGGAGTACTCGACGTTGATAAGGTTAAAAGGGGAATGAACAGTCACGAACGGTTACTATTATACATGTTCACACCATTTCAGCAGTTTGTCAAAATACCAAAAATACTCCATTATATGGTGAGATGGATGGAAGAGAGTGGGGCAGGGAGGGGTAGGCCAGAGTGCAGGGGGGGCGGAATCTGATGAACCATTCACTAATACCTTCATGTCCAACAATACACGGAAAAGAGCTACTTACTAACTGATGAAGTTACATCTTCTCTTACCATTTGCCCGCCCAGCTCTCTACTCATTCCCCTCCCCCCCACCCCCCCCCCCCTAATGATAAATCATGAAAATCTATCAGTAATTTCCACAAAAGTGTGCTAAGGTTTCTTCCAAAACCATACCACCCATTCCCCTCCTCCTCATCATATCTATTTCAGGTAGGTCAATACCAAATGCCCCCCCCCCTTTTTTTCATATGTTTGAATTCAGAAGTAATTCCCTCAATGGAAGAAATCCACTGTAGATGATCCCTGAGAATAATCCCAGTTGCCTGAATAGGATCTTTTAGAACACGCAGGAGATATAACAGACCGTGTACTCCTCCTCCTCCTCCTCGGCCTACTTTCACAGAGTTAAGGTATTTCAAAAGATGCGGATTGAAAAAAGAAACACGAGAGGGATAAAGAAAGGTCTACCGAGGAAATATTGAAAAAGTCGGGTTTTTATAAGCGACACGCCTGCAAAACAACAAAACACAATTTTACCGTTTGAAGGTAGTGCCACTAGAACATTGCACATAAATATGTGGGTTGGCAAATTTTTTTTCTTCTTCATCTTTGTGAAAGAGACTGATATACACTGTTTCTTTGTTTTGATCTCAAAGGCACCCAAAGGTTGAACTTTGGTAAGAACTGATGATGACAGTCGCAGGACCCTGAAAAAAAAACGGGGAAAAAAATTAATATTAACGAATGGAGGGAATTGTTTTACGAGATACAAGGAGCACACATTTTATCACCCACTGTGGCAAACTCAACAGATTCAAATTTTCAAATTTTACTTTTTAAACCTGCAAGGATTTCAGCTAAATCAGGGCTCCACTAATACAGGGAACGTTAATAACTTAATAGAATAATTTGTAAAAGATGAATTTTTTTTCACAGCTACAGATAGATTAAAGCCGCAGATGTAGAAATGAAAGGGGGAAAAAAGCACTACTGTACATTGAGGGCATCTACTCATCTCATTACCAAGATGAGAGAAAACATCATTTCAAAATGACGTCAACCCTCCAAAATTTGACCAGCTCGACTGATTAAATTTCTGTTTTAATTAACCGCAGTGGACCTCTCTAAATCAAGAGTTCCACTGTATCACAGTTCCACTGTATCAGTAATCTTTTGGTCTTGCAGTAGGCCACATACAGTAAACCAAAAAAAATATCTATCCTGTCAGAAATTTTGACAGAGAAGATAATATATATTCATTTTCTACTTTGCATATGAGTTTGGCAAAAAAAAAGAGTAAGTAGACTGTTTAATAGTGAGCAGACTGCACAGCAGAAATCACATGATGAACATAAATGTTGCATGTTTTGACAGAAGGCTTACAAAGTTAACCGTTTGACAAATTATGTCAAAGAGATTGTGCTGGGTATCATCACAATTGTCTTACCAGAAATACATTTAATGCATGTTCACTGAGCTAGCTGCAGTTGTCCTACAAAATATGAATATAAGTCTGGTTAACCAAGTCTAAAAATTCAAATTGCTTCTGGTAATGAGATCATTGTTAAGTACTACAATGCCAGTACATTGTACCAAGCCAACCTCCAACACAATCTATGCCACCATGGTTGATCAAGGTGATTACTCACAATTTGTTAACTGTACCCGTTGATCATATTTGGAAAGACCCAGTAAGCTGTTTTTTCCCCTAGCAACATTAGATGAACATGAAAACGATTTTCTCCAAGGATAAACAAAAAGGTAGCACATACCCCCCACCCCCCCCGGCCCTTCTCATCCAACCCCCTTACCTTAAAAGGATGCATCGGTATACTGAGACTGGCTGGCTGTGCTCTCCTGCACGACGTAGTCTTCCTCCGACACGGGGACCGCTGCGTTACTAGCGATGGGGGGGATGTCGTCGATGAAGTTACCCAGGTCCACGGTAGGCCACTCCTGATGACTATTTGGTCCACTAAAACTGCCGCTGCTGCTACCTGGACTCATCTCTTGCTTGATGTTTGGAAGGAAACTGCTGCTGCTATGGCAACTGTACGGGCTGTCGATGGGCTCCTGCTTGACCGGGGGGTAGTTGTCGGCAAAGCTGGAGATGGAGTTGTGGTGCAGAAATGAATTGTCCATGGGTTTCATTGGCTGTAAAGTAATATAGTCTTTGCTCTCCAAGGGCTCACTTTTCACTGGAACACTCTGGACCGACGAGGACGAGGAAGAAGAAGCAGACGTGCATGGCACGTCGCATTTCTTGTTGCTTTGGCAGGTTTTGTAAGACTCACCGTCGGTCTTCTCCTCCTTGATTATCACCTTCTCCTCCTTACTGGTAGGCACACTACTACTACTGCTACTACTGCTACTGGTCTTTGTGGAGGAGGGTTTCTCCGCAGCCTGACTCTCGTTGGTGCTTCCGGACGGAAGAGCATTTGGAATACCGTTATTTGAATTCACCGCCTTCAGTTCATCCCTGAGATCGCGAAGTGTTACGTAAAACTGAACTTTGTCTTGTGCCCTTGGGAATTGCGAACACCGTGCACTTGAGGAAGGCATAACGTAGATGACCTGTGAGAAGAGGAGGTGGAGGAGGAGGAGGAGAGGTCAATCTTTCCCTTTAAAAGTGTCGATGGAAAAGTAAATTTAAGCTTAAAATAGTAGTGTAAGTAAGACATGAACAGCAAACTGGTTTGGGTAACCAAACAACCTCACTGGTTGGGATACAGTTACAAATAATGATAGTTGCTTGTCTACACTCAATTGATATTAGTTTAGAACATAGTGTCATTAGGGGGGAGGGGGAAGGGAGGGAGGTGCAGTTCTTAACATGTTACCAACTTCAGTAGGCTACATAGATTGGGGTGCATATCATGAATAGAGACAGGTTTTAAGAGGAGCAAGACTAGTCACTATTGTTAACAATGTTATCACTCGAAGAGAAGAGAGAGGTAATTATACCTAACTCTACGTATTAAAGAACTATAATTTAGTCAGTGAAATACAGTGTTTTTGATTTGAGCAGTGCTTCAGTTGCACAATCCTAGTCTACATCAGACATGTGCAAACTCATTATCACAAGTAACTTTAAGTGCAATAATCTTCCTTTTTTTTTTTCTTCCATATAAACACACAAAAAAAATTAATTGCGCTCGTCAGAGTCGGTGCCACGAGCCACAATTTCATCTACTCCCTTTATTGACAACAGCAATTGCATAATTGGGTAACTTTTAAGATGTCTTCAGACGTTCTTATTCAGACAAGAATTCAAATCACTTCATCACCATAATCATCATTATTAAATATGGCAACCCTCTGGAATAAGATAAACTTACAAAAACTACCAAGTAGTAGTCAAGACAAGATTATAATTGATCAAACTCAGACATCGTCTTTGATTGCTTGAGTCAAAATTAAGGTTAATTAGCGATTGATTAACCAATTTCATTATCAAGATTTCATAAGATATTTGCTTATCATTATTAATTACATGTCAGCTGCAACTTGATTATCTTATAAGTTTGATAATATTTATTTCTTTATAAAATTTGAACCAGCCAAGGTATTGTACTACAATGCTAGGTGGTTTTCTGTATTATATATAATAATCAACATAATCCGCATAAAATAATCTTTCCACATTCAACTCCAAAAGCTGATTACCAAACAAGGCAGATTTGTTCACAATAACAGACAACCATTGCTAGTTATTTCTCAGTGTTTTGACAATTTTTTTTCACTCTTCCAAACTGAAACCTATTCCTTACCCAAAATTATTCTACACCAAATTCTAACAGTATATTTTGGCCCATAATTGCACCCAAGACAATCAACTGTGAGAAAAATATGTCATATATATATATATCTATATTTTTTTACAATTTATAACTCATCAAACCTGAAATGAGAATTTCTTGAATGTTTTGTTGGCATTCCTCAAGAAAACAAGTAATTCTAACCACTCTCATGTTTTTCAGTGTGGCAATAAGGTACATTGCTCATTACCCCCCCCCCCCCCAACCCCTGTTATGCATAAATTTACACATTCCTTCAGCAATCTAGTACAACAAATGAGTTAGCACCACTCACATCCAAAACTCCTCATATGAAAACGAGCAATTAATAGACGGAATGAAGCCGAGAGCAAAAATTATCGTCTTTTGAAAGCAATAGGACAGGAAAGCAATTACATGGTGCATGTAGTGTTTCAAACATTGCTCAGCGAAAGCAAGTTTCAAACCCTCGAAAACGGCATCAAATTTCATGTTATTTAAGACCTGTCATGGCAGTGATGCTGTTACAATCAACCTGGCGGAATAGAACGCCGTCTAAAATAACGTAACGGTGACGCAATTGTGACAAGATAAAAGGTTCTCCAGCAGTGTGGGTCTCGATATCTCTATTAACTATCAATAGATGGTCGTCGTCGAGACGATGATATTTGAATCATTCAACATGATCTTTTTGGAGGACAAATAGAAACCCGAGACTTCGGTTACCCAAACGACAGTGACTGAGAGCTCATTATGCGCAGACATTTCCTGATATCTAGATATTGACCAACTTTGCAGTTAGTACAAAATAGAAATAAAATCTTTACTGTGTCTAAAAGATTATACTAAATTTCTTATTAAAATTCGCCCTTTATGTTTTTTCTAAATGTGCAAATACTCAATACGTTTTTTAAAGGTTCTACTAAATTACAAGGCTTCCTTGATATCCTATTGACGAATTTGTAATTCTGATTTCCTTCTCTCTCCCCCCACCCCCCCCCCCCAAATATCCAGAGTTAGCTCTGCTACTTGTAAAATCATAGTTTGTTATGACATCATTGCATCAGTGCTTCAGGTCTGCTTATCTGCATGTACACAGGAACTTGTCATGAAGTATTCAAGCATAGAAAGGGGAACCACTACAACAAGACTCGCTCACAGCAGGTTTGGATGGGTTATACACCACTACACCACTAGTGTGCAATGTACAGCCCCTCAGGCAAATCTTCTGCATTCAGTGAGGTTTTCAAAGCCTGATGAACTCAGACGGACTGGGAATCATACAGGGTGGGGTGCTTTAAGAAGTAAAGTCTCCTAGATGCCATCAAAGATGCCTGTCATTCAATTAACAATCTTTTTCCAGATGTGTTCACTTCTCTTCACTCCAGTGGCTAATGCCAAGCATACTTACAACACCAGAATAATGTTTGCTATGTACTAACAGTCTGAAGTATTGCCTTACTTAACTGTGGAACAAGCTGCCTAATATTGTTAAAACCAAGAAACTTTCTTTACCTTCAGTAAGGGAACATTTAAAAAAAAAATGACATTACACTCTATTAATTTATACCCTTACATGTTTGAGTGTAGAGAAGGGGGGGGGGGGGG
>JAIPMN010001220.1:0-14734 GCA_020650975.1 Apostichopus californicus | reverse complement strand
TTTAAAAAAAAACATGACATTACACTCTATTAATTTATACCCTTACATATTTGTGTGTAGAGAAGGGGGGGGGGGGTGAGAGGTTGTTTATGTGTCTACTATTAGTGCATGGTTTCTCTTTCTCATTTTTGAGTTTTTTTGTTCACTCAAGGAGCATTCTACTTGTTAGGCTTCAAGGGTTTATAGTGCACTTCCATTCACTGCAATGTAGTATCGTACTGTAATCTTTGATAATACAATGAATAAAATAAACAGTGAATTTGGTGCATTGTAAATCTGGGCAATTCATTGCTTCGGATGAAATACTATCATGAAAACACATTCAAGTACACATGTAACTTTCTCATCCCTTGATTGGCATGTTATATAATATTTTCCATTTCTCTCACAGGAGTAGGAACGTCCTGAAATGTTTGCAGTCCCCCAATAATGAGTACAAAATTCACTGTGTTCAGCAAGATTAATTTCCGTGCCCACCAAAATTTCCAGCAAACTTCGGAAATGGTGTATGAAAAACTTCAGCATGGTCATCATAAGTTTAGAAGGGATGAGGGACTGGGGGGGGGGTGGAAGAGAATATTACCTTGGAGGTTAGGAGTTACTTGGTAGCCATGAGTACAGAAATAAATTAACTCACCGTATCAGTGCCAGGAATGGTCTCAGGTTGCCTCCCGACTTCAAAATCTTTCTTGCCACTGAATATTTCATAAATACCTTTTCCATTAAAGCAAGCTATCAGTGGTCTGTATTTCTTGATTTTTTCAACCATAATTTGAGCACCTTCTTTGATCTCTTTCCTGAAAGTAGAGACATGAAAGATGATTTGGCTGTGTTTTGCTTGTTTTATATTTCTAACATAAATTCCCAAAAAATAGAACAAAGATGAGGACCTTCCATTTTTTTCAAGTGATTTCAAAGGAAACGAAAAAGCACACAGTATGTCGTGAAAGTTTTCAGATGGCTTTATAGTTTAAAGTGAGCAGAGGTTGGCTTCGTCAAATCGAAATATCACATGTACAGTGTTGAACCAAAACAGTAAATGACTTAATGGTTAATATCCTACTCTACTACTATAGATGGTATCAATAAATTCTGTTTGTGGAGGTGGAGATGTAGGGTAAGTTAAGTCACATGGTATCACAACCGCCTCCTACTCATACCAACCCAACCATACCCATCCTCATTCTTGCTTACCTTGTGAGATCAGCACTGCCCCTGGTGGTTCTCTCCACCATGTTTGTGAAACCTATTCCGATATCCAGCAGTTTGTAGTCGTCCATCGCTGTCAGGGGTTCAACGGTCATTCCAGAGAGGTACAAGCACTTCCCTATTGTAATGAGAATAAACTTGTGATACTTTTGAAGAATGAACATATTTGCAGCAGAGCATAGAAACCAGACTCAAGGTTTCCCTTTGTTATACAATTATGCCAATAAAGATGACGAACCCTTAGAACAATCCCAGAGATAATCCATTTAATTCCCATTTTTGCCAATGCTTTGCTTAATGCCATCCCTTGTCCATGTCGCATCAAATTTGGGGAGGAATTTATTGCAAATATTGGAAGTTTTCCTTGGAAAGTGGAAACATTTGCAAACACTTTGAAATATTGGTACAAGTTTCAAAAGTTATGTAGAAGAAGCAAATGCCCATCCATTGTTCCCTGATCAGTTCACAATGCCTGTGCCTGTGTATGCACAAAGTTACCAAATCTCCATAAACATCACCTCAAACATACAATGCAGTTTGAGACAAAGATCAAATTTACAAAACAGTGATTTAATATATTAGTTACATGATCACCAAACTTAACTTACAGAAATGATTTCCAGGTCCAGCATAATGGTGTCCTTTAAATGCAGCCATGAGACCTGGGTTAATTCCAATCTGTTTTAAAGAGAAAGACATGTTATTCGCCAGCTCTTTGGTAAAGAAATGTTCTCTTTCCTTAACGTGACAACCAATCTTTCGGAGCCTCCACCTTACCTTCCCGAGCAATCTCTCACCCATCCAAGAAATAAGCATTACAAATAAGCTTTCAACTTTAAGTCATATTTTCACCATTACTAAATTAAGGAATAAAATATCACCAATATTTCTGTTTGAAGATGTCCTTCACTAAAATGATGACTTTAGGCAGAATTGTAGTGCTGATATATGAGGTTTCCAAGACATTCTTTAAGTTATGCATAAACAGTGGAATGCTCCTTTAAGGCTACAGACAAGATGACGTCTGATCCTCAGTACAGCCCTAAATGTTAGTTGTGTTAATCCATTGTTTTTATAAATTCTAATAACTCATCCCTAACAAGTATAAACTAGAGAAACACCCCTGAATGATGTACATCAACATTTTTCCTCTAAAAAATTGTATAACATTATAATCATGTCAGTTGAGGCCATGAAAGTCATACATTTTTGCACTGTTGCAACTGAGGAACTGACCAACTGTATTAGATTTGTATTAGATTTGTATTAGATTTGCCTGTGTATTAGATTTAATAGTCAAGTCACTTTAGGTGATGACCATCACTTGCTTCAAGGATTACATCTCCAATAGCAAAAGTGTTATATAAATTCAACCTGGACTGATAGCAGTGTGGTTTAATGTTCTTCTGCAACTCATCAAATTTAATTTTGTGTCTAAAGCCATCCTTCAACAAATGTGCTCACTGTTTAGACACTGCATTGAAACATTTAGTAATTTCAACTTATTAACAAATTCACATCAGACATGGTAATGAATCAATCCAGATAAGGGCTTTCTGGGTTTTGGGTGTGCACATTGCTAGTTTGGAACACTTGCGTGATGTTTGAGTGAGACTTGCAATGCAAATTAAGCAAACTGTGCTTGATTGCAAGTATTAAACTCCTTGGGTTTGTCAGACAAATGATTTCACAATCAAACTTAAAATCTAAACTCCCTTGATATTTTTCCAAGGTATCCCCTTTTTGAACAGAAACGTACGAACGATATGGTGTGGTTCAACAACAGCAACTAGAATTGGCTAGGGTTGTGTGATGGATACCTTTTGTGATGTAAATGAGCAAGTAAACGATGTGGCGGTTTTCCACAGTTCATCCATCTGGCCTTCGACAAGTTTACCAATTTACTCACAATTACAATATCAAGATTCTCTTTCAGGTGGTCAGGTAAAGTTCTCTTTGCAACTTCCTCTTCAGGCATTCCCTTGAAACGGTCAATCTTCTTTCTGGGTTTCTTTTCCTTAAAGTGGTCTGTGACTTTATCTTGCTTTGTTTTTCTTTTTTTCACTTTCGGCTGTGGTTCCTCCATGGGAGGTGGAACTGGTGGCAATGGCTGATAATTATTCATATCCATGTAGTCCATAGGGTATGGTGGAGGGTAGTCCATAGGTTCCTGTTTGACAGGTGGCATTGGTGGATAGCTGCAGGTTGATTGAGGAAGCCAAAAATACTTCTACACTATTACAAAGTACCTAACAATGAAGCTTAAGGTACTATTTCCTTTTTAAAGAAATAAAGGAAGTATTCGAGGATGTTCTGTATCAATACATGTATGTCTTATCTGAGTTACAGCCCCAAGTTGTTATAACTGCACTGCAGTTGTAACGTCCAAGTACATACTGTTACCACACTTACATATGCAGTTGTATCTTGAAATCACAGACTGGAGAGTCTTAGTAACTCTGGTCATTTTGGTATGCAATTGTCAGATTGATGTAAGGTTCCTCATTAACACTAAGTTGATATTCTTTCACAAACCAATTTATCAGTCTTACAGCACTATTCAACTTGGGTAAAACTTGGGATTTTGAACACACTTATATTGCATCAGAACGATCGCAGACTAACACCTGGCATGCATTGGGGCAAATTCAGCAAAGTATTAGAAACCTTTTGCACACCTTATTAGGAAGTAAATATCATGCTCACATTGACAAATTTTGTATCAAAGGTTTACCCCTAGCCCCCCCCCCCCCAATAACCAAACTTTTTTGGGTTCATAATTTGCAATTTTCAGTTGTGCTATACACCATCCAGTCAACAAACTGAGTGCCCATGAAGAAAATTTTGCATATTGTTCCTATAATTATTTGAGTAAGTCAGTCAGGTCATGGTACATGCCATATTCAGAAATTTTTCTAAGATTATAAAGTCATGACTACAAGAAGCCTGGCACAACAATTGAAGTTTCCACAAGACAACTTGCACAATTTACCAATGTTCAGTTATATGTGATAGGATGATAACTACCCAGCTCTTGAACTCTAAAAATAGACAAATTCCTTTGTGAGATAAGAAAGCTATACAAACCCATTGTACTGGTACTGCTGATACATGTCCATCCTTCTGTTAGTGTCTATTGTTTCTTAAACCACCAACAACACTCTCCCATCTGATAATACCTAAAAAGAAAAGAAAGATGTTACTTGACTAGTGTTATCAGACAATAGGAAATATCTTACAAATGTCTTGCTACAAATTATACCTGACCACTCAACATAAACTATGACTAGTATAACTAAGTCTCTTGTATTGATTGTTTACAATCAACACTCTCTCAAAGGGACAGAGCCTAACTTTGTACATCCCATTCAATCCACAGAAGCAAAAGCCAATCAGTTGGATAATAGACCTAAAAAAAATTGTCACCTGTGCTAACAAAGAAACAAACACAGGCCTAATAGCAACAGATGAACCTCCATCTACACTCATAATTTATATGACTAACTATTCTCTGCTCACAACTAGCATTGACAAATTTCATGTTAGTTTGCCTGCAAGGTGCAGTTCAATGAGGGATGAAGTTTAGCCTGATTTCAATTATTTTGAACTTCATCACATAACCTCCCAAAGCCACCCATAATTCATTGGTCCTAGGACTAGTCTAAGTTAAGTAAACAATATAATCAAGGAAAGCCAAGCCCAAATCAGGCTCATAAAATTTCAATTTCCCGCAGAAGACCGACGACGATTTTCGTTCCCCAACGTGTACTTTGTCTACGCCGCCCATTATCTGTCTATTAAATTTGTACGTATCACCCAGAATATTCAATATCTCCCTAGGATTAGTCCAACTAACAACGTTAGGCTAGGCTGTTACACATAACACAGGTTAGGCTTACTTCAGTTGTTGTCGAGATGATGCGCATGAAATACAGATGGAAAACGTACTTTTGGTAAAATCCGACACTCAACTTCGTGACTTGAAAGAACGATATATTTCATCTACAATCTAACTTCAGGACAGCGATGGATAGTGTATTAACCATGAAGAGAAACCGAGAGAAAACCTGTTGTTGTTACGGGTTCTGTCAGCAGACCTTCGCCATCTTTAAATGCCTTCTGTTATGTATTGTGAAAAAGAAAGCCTCTGATTGGTGCAGATTGATTTATTAGTGACAAATTGACCAATAGTGACTCTCAATAGACATAAAGTAATTAAATGCTCGGAGACGAGAACCTTTGTGTTGATTGATTATGTAGGGAGAACATTTTCATCGCTGTTTGTACAAAGTGCCTATAATAAATTGAGAAATTTCCATCGAAACATCCGAGTGGAGCAAATATCAGTCCCAAAGCATTCTGTTCATTGATCGCTATATTTTGGTGGGGTTGTTTTCACCAAAATAAATATGTGTTAAATACAAATTTCAAGAAGTGTATATTGTCCTTTCTAATTATTGCATGATCTACGAGATAAATGGCTACACCATAACCTTTTAATTTAAGCAGCAATGCATAGAAATCCAGGACCTTTATAAAGGCTCGGTCGAACAAAACCCATCATTCCGCCCTCTCGATAATCTGTAATATCTACACAGTCTAAAAGCTGATAAATATTAGCCCAATATCCGAGTCTACCTCGTCCTGTCGGCTATATCATATAGGCACCGTAGATATACCGCAGATCGTTACTTTTTTGGAACCCAACTTACTTCTGCGCTCAGTTTGGATGTACTGAGTGTAGTAGTTGGGACCACTGCAGAATTTATTTATTGTCTGAAAATAAAAAGTAATCTGCCACTCCCGTTCACTGAGCTCTTTTGTTCATTCCCGCACAGTACTTTCATTGTGTCTCATCTGTTTCCTTCATCGTTCAAGCTAAATTTATGACGTCTTAATAAGGTTACCATATTAAATTATTAATTACATTACACATCAATAAATTCCAAACTGAACCACGGCAAGTGTATTGTAAAATGCATTACACATATACGGCCCCTTAGGTTGTATATCTCGGCTTAAAAAGACATAACCACTCTACGGACGGAGGGTGGAACTTTTAGGGGACCAGGGATCGAGGGGTACATAAACTTCGAGAGGCAGTGTGACTATAGTGATTCGATTGGACTAACTACCAAATTACCTCATAACGTCCTGACAAAGTGAATCCTCTATAGGTTCCGTACCACAAATGCCAGTATATGGACTTTTCAACAAAAGGACACTTTCAAATAGAAAGGAGAAAGGCACGTTCCAAAAACGGAACAATGCATTTTTTCAATGCCAAAATGGGATAGGGTGGCTGATAATTGAATTGAATGGGCATACCCTTGTACTTTCAGTTTTCCAAAAAGGGCCACATAGAGGCTACGGTAGATAAATTGCTTATCTCCTAGACGACAACAAGTCCCATGCATTGATTAAAGGGGGAATAAATTTGAATATCTAGTAATTTATAAATCTGGAGAGTTACTCAAAACTCTCAAGAAAATGTAGAAGCACCACTCCCTGCCTCTTCTCACCCTTGGCTATAATCTCTTCTCAAATAGTGCGTGTTATTTCATTCTGGTGGCAATTTGAACAACGGTGATTGGACTCCACTGACAGCCATGTAGTCATCCATAGCAC
The DNA here is from genome assembly GCA_020650975.1 of Apostichopus californicus. Taxonomy (NCBI): domain Eukaryota; kingdom Metazoa; phylum Echinodermata; class Holothuroidea; order Aspidochirotida; family Stichopodidae; genus Apostichopus; species Apostichopus californicus. Next base: position 7,897 of record JAIPMN010001220.1, on the reverse strand, counting down.
GCCATATCAATCATGCAAGTGACGGATTATGTAATAAATAGTCTCGCGGAACAGTTTCACGTACAGGGTGCACTGAGAAACACATTGCCGCGGCTCTGCTATGGTCTTGTACAGTAAAACGCTGCATAGACTTCTAAATAAGTGGCCAGGGAGGTCCACCTTTGGCATTTACCGATTCCTTCCGCTCTTTTTCCTCACAGGTGCTGGTTTAGAGTGGGTCATGATAAATGCCAGAGTAGCGCCCGGTAGAGAGACCTTTTGTAAGTGGCAGTGGAGCCTAACTTAGTTTACGTAGTAGTATTATCATAGGCTTAGGCATATATACTACATAATGTTTGCTAGACCTTTTAATAGTTTTATATACAGACTAAAACTCGAAGGACTGCACGTCAACAGCCACATCAGGGGCGATTTGTGCAGTACCACACCAAAACCAAGACCATCATGAGTTAAAAAAGAAAAGTATGCTTAGGTTCTACATCTCAAACAAGACAGAAAAAAGGATTGCCCACCTCCTAATTATTACTTCCATTCTGTAGGCATTTTAGGAATTTACTCTCAAAATCAAAGTGATCCCTCAAGACTCAAAAGCAGTTCCCTGCTATGGACATATACTACCTGTACTGTAGAGTAAGCTAAACTGACAGATTTTAGTTGCATGGAGTTGGGGGTGGGGGGTACTAGGGTAGGGCTATGCCAGTTAAAATTTTCTATCCATGCTCTGGCGATCTTAAATAGTGTAGGCCTAGATTGCACATAATATACCGTCACTCCTAACTAATGGTGCTGCTGATTTTCCAGCATGAACTTGAAGGAGGCAGTGTTTGGTGCTGATTTCAGTTAAGGTGGGAGTGCGTTCCACTGAGGAATGGTGCGAGGATAAAGCGAATATTTATAACAGTTCTTTTTAGCTTGAGGAATTTTATAATTCAAACTGTGAGATTGACGTGTAGTTGGTTGTCTTTGTCTTCAAGAAGGTTATTTATGTTGCTTGCCATGAGTCTCTTTATATATGGTAACAAGTCGTGCTTTGATTCTTCTGTTTTCGAGGGTATCCCAATTGAGTTCTTTTAACATGTTTGTGACACTACTAAAGCGACTATAGTCTTTTTTGACGAACCTGGCAGCACGTCGCTGAACTTTTTCCAAGGATTCTTTGTGGATTTGCTGATGAGGGTCCCAGATTACACTGGCATATATTCCAGTTTGGGTCTAACAAGAGCTTTATAAGCTGTTTCTCTTGCCGATGATGCACAATTCCAAAAATTTCGTTTGATAAGACCAAGGATTTTATTGGCACTATTTACCGACTGGTTGATGTGTTTTGACCAAGTAAGGTCACTTGAAAGTTCGACTCCAAGGTAGGGATGGTGTTTAACCACTTGAAGGATGGAGTCACCCATTGAGTACTCATGATTTGGAATATTCTTCTTGTGAGTCATCCGCATAATGAAGCATTTTGATTTGTTGAATCTCATCTGCCATGCTAACTCCCAGTTACAAAGTGAATTTATGTCTTTTTGAAGATTGTCACAATCACTACTGGAATTTATTTGTCGGTACAGAATTAAATCATCTGCAAACATTCTTACATCAGAAGCGACACAGTCGGGTAGGTTGTTTATGTAGACTAGGAACAGCAGGGACCAACAACTGTTCCCTGTGGGACTCCGGAAAATACAGGAGAACTTGTTGATGACTCCCCGTCAATAATGACATTTTGAGTTCTGTTGGATAGAAAATCCTCAATCCACCTGTTGGTATTGTGTCTGATGCCAAGATGTTCAAGTTTCATCAGGAGGCGTCTGTGAGGAACTACATCAAATGCTTTGCTAAAATCCATAATACAGAGATCTACATGACCTCGATTTTCCAGTATTTGAGTTAAATCATCTACAAGTCCGGCTACAGTAACTGCGTTTCACATGATCTCCCGCGACGAAAACCCATGTTGTTTATCACTAAGTATGGAGTATTCATCAAAATGAGTCATCATATTACTAACAATGATATGTTCAAGCTGTTTACAGATAATACTTGTAAGGGAGACCGGGCGGTAATTTGATGGAGCAGATCTGTCTCCTTTTTTAAATACAGGAGAGACATTGGCCTTCCGCCAGTCACATGGAATTGTACCAGTGGCCAGAGATTTCTGGAAGAGCTTTTGAAGTATTGGAGCAATAGCAGTAGAACATTCCTTCAAAATCCTTGCAGGAATATTGTCAGGGCCTGTAGCTTTGTGGACTTCCAGATTTTTTAGGAGTTTCTCAATCCCAGAGGTGGTAACCATAATGTCGGGCATATCTGGTGTGGTACTCTCTTCGAGATAAGGAAGGTTTTGTGTCTCTTCTTTTGTGAACACTGAGCAAAATTGAGTGTTCAGAGCTTCAGCTTTTTCTCTAGCATGAGAGACCAATCGACCCATGGATTGCAGTGGGCTGACACCGAATACTTCTCGACGGATGGATTTAACGTAGCGCCAGAAGGGTTTGGTATTATTTGTCTTTAGAGTACTACAAATATCACTAATATACATTCTGCGGAGTTTCCGGAGGTCCTGGTCAATTTTTCGTCTAGTTTCTTTGAATTTGTCCCATTGTTCAAAATCTCCTAATCTACGGGCTTTGTCGTACTGCTTACGTTTTTTATTACATTTCTTTCTCATTGCTTCCGTCATCCAGGGGAGTTTGACCTTACAGGTGCTCATTTTAGATGGGATATTTGCATCCATTGATCTTTGCAGAATATTTGTAAACTGAGTCCAGATGGAGTTTATGTCCCATTGTTTAACATAGTCTGCCACAAGTATGGTATTAAAGGTGTTTAAATCTTCACAAATTTTATTATATTTGCCCTTCGTGTAACATAAACTTTCCGCTTAGGCTTAAGAAACTAGTAGAATCTAGTAGAATCATCAGTTATTATATTACCTCATAACATTAAAAGTTGTCAGATGCAATTGACTGAATATTCTGATTGTCACCAATGCATCTAGGAAGTTTATTCCTTGCTGATTCAGTTGCCTTGAAAAGGTACATTATTTAACATTTATTAGATATTCCAATGCTTAAGACCCAATATTTTTTGTTTTAATTTTGCTGTTACTTTTCTACACATATTATACAAAAAAGTACCATCTTAATGAATTAAGATTCCTACTGGTAAAAAACACAGTATGGTTTTGCCTTTTTTTTAATTTTAGAGGCACTCTCATTGACTATATGTTAACATGTAAAATCTCAAGTGCCAACAAGGCATACTAAAACCAACTTAGGTTCTATCTCCTTAGAAATGTATCCTTTCCTCGATCTACAATTGTAACAGGCATACTCTATGGAAAATTAATTGCCTTCTCATCTTCAGAAACTATTTCATCTTCAGTAATGAACCTTGCACGTCATTGCAGAATAATAGTTCATCTAATCAGTTTGCCTATTTTAGCCAATTTTTAAGTCTCTCTTTGTTGTGGGCAAATTGCTGCTTTGTTTATCTGTGCAATTCTTCCCTAAATTTTACATCGATGTGTTGTCATTATCATCGGAGCATTTTTCCTTTTAGCATCTAGTGAAGTGTTCATAGGGTGTAATTCAGGAATTATTTGCAGGTTATTAAAGTACTTTAGTAAACTTATGACACTTAACGGGAAAAGTTGAACTTGCATGATAGGAAATATACATGTGTACACAATCCAGTTGATCCTTTAGTTACATCAGAAACATGGAGGGGTAGTTCAAATGTTTCTTACACCACATCTTTTGATATAATCTTTTGGACATCTTCCTAACAGACGACGTTTACAGACGAAAAGAAGCAGAAAGACGTTTTACCGAATTGAATGACTCTTCGGAACCGCAGAGCTGATCATAACCTTAACTACATTGAAGTATGCCGGCTGGAGTCGAGTGGCGACCGTATTTGAAGTTTCTGACCTCTGGTCTGCTTTCCATGATGGCTGGTGCTCAGTTAGTTCATTGGTATTACAAGCCTGAACTAGTAAGTTTATCTTTTATAAAGTAGCTCTGATTGTATTTGAAGCTCAAAGTAGAAGCAAATCCAACCATCATCATTGGTCTTGATGGTAAAGATGAAACATTTCCTCAAACAGAACTTTACAAAATAGTTTATCCCATTTGGAGGTATATTGCAGTTTCAATGTTCCTCCATTTACAACAATGAAGCCTTGAACAAGTGTCCACATGTGATATCATTGAGCAGCACGCATATGTAATGGCATTATTGCTCTATGAGGTACTGTCAAAAGTAGGATACTGTGACAGATATAGATTCATGAACTAAGTGATGCACCTAAGTGAACACAAAAAATATTTTAAACTATGTGCAACTACTGCAGTTTTACCTTCAGAAAGGATAACAACAGTTAGTTAAACAGTGTGTTAGTTGAGTACATATTAATGACAAGCTCAGTTAAGGGAAGTACTTCTTCTACTAGGTGTTCTTTGGAATCGTTGTTGTCACCGGTATATTTAAGTTCACAATTTGAATAAATGACTGTTGATTATAATCCGTTGAATTCCATCCTGAGATCAATGTTTTTTCAGTGAGTATATTTTGTACTTCCATTGCTGAGACATAACTGAGTGTTGTATCTCTTAGGTTAACTTCTCAGTATAACAGAGCTCAAATTAAAGCATTGAGAGGCTCAAGGCAACATTTTTGTAGTGCTAGTTAGAAATGGCCTTGGATGGTCTTTGATATGCAATGCTGGTCATCCATGTACCACCAATACAATTCTGTTTTCCCCAAACTGAGTGAAAACTTGTCTGGATTTGACAGGAAATAGAGATGATGAATGTGATCGTTCCTATAACCAACTTGCAGTTTTTTGCAGCTGCTCGATAGTTGTTTTACAGTGCAAGTACTGCTGAATTTTAGGGAAATTTATGAGCCCTGAGAATAGTTTAATGATAATAATGGAGACAATGATGTGGGCCACCATAAATGCAAACTTGATTAATGGGGCTTGGCAATAGCTGCCTTTGGTAACCTCTGTATCGGTCATATATTAAATTGGGCCATTTTAGTTATTTGACATTTTTCGTTGTGCAGATTATCCCAAAGTTGCCACCAAAAATCGGAGAGCTGGGTGAAATGAGAGATAAAGTGAAGGTGGAGAAGAAGGCTCTGGATACAGATACTTGAGGATGAGATGAAGGCTTTAGATTGTGAAACCAGTTTCTTCAGATAGGATGATGCAAAATTTGTATGATTTGTGATTTGGACCCGTTTTAGTACCAAACTACATTGGTAAAGGTTTGGAACTGATGGTAAAAGTGTCATTATTAACCTTATTTTACCATTCTGTGTCGGAGAGAAAGTTGCAATATCAACCGGTATACAATTTTGTGAGATTGTTATTTACAATAGCCGTAATCTCTCAGTCTAAGGAAGGTTGCTCGAAACACCTTTCTGGGATTAATTAAAAATTAAAACATGATCAGCCCTGGGAGGGGGACATGGTCACCCAATAAATTTCACAGCAAATTTTTCACTGCAATCTCAACACCACTAAAACATTGGTCTGATTTATGAACCCCCAGCCCCATTTCAAAACTGTGTACATCTGATAATATGCTGGTTAAAGTCTATTATCAAAACTGTGGCTTTCGTTTTGCTCTATGACGACAAGGGTTTTGTTGTATTTGATGCATATTAAATACTTCTCAGTTTGGTGCTGGCCTTCCCTTTCATCCAATATAAAAAAAAAAACGTTCACATCTTAAGTGCATTTGTAAGGGTAACTTTTTACTTGCCGTCCAAGGAAACTTTTTTTTACTCTATTTTGTGTCAAGACTGATATGTCTCTGTCATGTCATATTTGCATATTGCAGTGTAAATTTTGTCATATACATGCACATTGTAAGAAAAATTAAACTTGAAACAAGCATTCGTGACGTTCACTTTTAATAATGCTGAAGATGAAGGAAGGAAAGGAAACATAAAATTCTAACATTTCAATCATCCATTTACATGAATGTATTGTTGTTCAATTGTTCTGCATGGGTGAAGTTTTAATAAATATTAATAAAAAGATGCAAATGTCATTTGTCCTCTCATCTCTGATGTTGTTTTGATTCATGACAGGATGTACTCAACAATCAAAGAACCACTAAGTCCTTCTTAGAGCCCTACATACCCTTGGGTACAGAATGATAGTCCTGATGCTGGCACTAACTCCTCTCCTCGATTCAGCTACATCAATGATCTCGGTCAAAAGCTTTATGACAGTATCATACAAAATATCCCTATAATCCTAGACTGCTCTCTTCTCTATCTGGTCACTAACATACAATTCTGTCAAAAGATACCCTACTCCTCTGTCGTTTACTTTCTTGGCACTTTCCCTCGCTCTTCCCCTTCCCTAGATGACCCCCCCCCCTCATTATTCCACTGTTCCTGTCTATTTCTTGTTATTCCACTTTCTCGGCTCAAACATAAGAAAATGGCCAAAATACAGACATCGCAACAGAGTACCACCAGAGCAACCATTTCCCCCATCCAAAAGAGAACAATGTAATAAAAAAAAATCAACAGTGGCTCCTCCCCTTTTAGTTGTGACATATATCGGCTTTTTACCATGAACAATGGGTTCAAATAGGGTTACCCATATTCGTATCCAGTACAAGCACACAAATCAATAACGAGTTGATTGTGTTGCATCACGTCACTTGCATAATGTTAACTACACCCCTCCATACTTGCCTATTAAAGTTACTATTCCAATGTTTTGGGCAGATTCCCACCCCTAACGACCAACACCCCAGCTCCTTTGGTTGCTATTAAAATCCCAGTGGACAGCGAGTTATTTGAAATGCAGCTTTTTCGAGACAAAACCGCAGCGTTTAAAGAAGATAAAAAGATATATGATATTTTCTATATATATAAATTCCTGTAATATTTATTTTTTATTATCTTTAACAAAACAGACAAATGTTTCAACTGAAACATATTTGCTTCTGACAATGTGACACTATTTTACTAATATTTTAAAAGTATTTTACCGGTGCTCGTCTAATACTCTTATATATATGATGCAGATACTTGACTTAAACAACCACCCACTACAACAAGAGGCATTACACTACTAATATACATACATGGTAAGCCTTACATATAGGTTACTTATAGGTTATCAGTTTTATCCCAAAAATATGCTAGATAGTCCAAATATGGTCAATCTTCGAGCAATATTCCTACACAACTTAAGGCACTTTTTCCTCTCTGAGACATCCAAGTACCTGACTAAAACTCGTCTATTTCTGAGGGGAGAACATGGAGGGCTCGAACCTCCTGGTGAGCTCCTTTGAAAAGTGGCAACAATTTTTAAATGCAGGATCGACACTGAGGATAATTGGAGAAGACAGTTTGTACGGTAGTCAAAGAAAACAAGCTGCCGGGGGAATGGAGAAGGAATTTCTCAAAGTTCTTGTAAACACATATGTTAAAGGGTGTGAAGACTCGTGCAGAAAGAAACACCTCATGCCGGTAATCTGACCTAGTTTGGAATGAGGTGTAAGAGAAGTGTTAGACACCACCATCGATCCCAGAAAATACACACAGCTTGCTACCATTAGTAATTAGACACTAGTGTACAGTCAGTACATACAGCTGCGGTCAATACCCACAGCACAGTGTACAAACAATACAGCGATGGGCATCTCAGGTCCAGCTAAAGATAACAAGGTATCACGTTTCATTACTGTCTGCATTTTGTAGCGACAAGCAGAAAACTTCACTTGTAAGCAACGGAAAGTTAACTTTTTCAGAGCGCGGCACACGGTTTGGGGCGAGTCTTCAATGCCTTTAAGATAGCATCAGTTTTATACATTTTCATGTCAAGCGACTGATAAATACCAAGGGCATGTGTCGTCAGCTTCTG
>JAIPMN010001219.1:10595-26145 GCA_020650975.1 Apostichopus californicus | reverse complement strand
TGTGATAGCAAAATGTCCAAACCCCTCTCTTAAAGATTGGGGGGGGGGGTGATGATATTAGCTACCTGTCTTATCTTCTCTTATCTAGCCTATTTCGCTCCACTGCATAAGGAAGGCCTCTTCACCAATTTTCCAATTAACTCTGTCCTGAGCTGTTCTCTTCCATGTGACCCCACCATATTCTCTTATGTCATCCATCCATCTCATACTCTGCCTACCTCTGCCTCTAACATAACCCCTTGGTGTCCAATCTGTGAACCTGTCTACATACCTTTAAATCTTTGAAATCTATGAATGCGCACACATTTGACAGAGAAACATTCAGAGACCTATCTTGTGGACTCACCTTATTTGTGCTTACCATACACCTTAAATACTAGCCCTTTAAAAAATTGTTAAGTGTCATTAACGGAAGGTCAAAATGAATATTAAATACATATATAATGAAACTTAAAAATCCTGTCAATTGCAACTGTGATGGAGTCCCAAACTGGTGAGCTTGTTGAATCACAAATGAGAAAAACTTGGGTTGCCTCGTGTCTGGACCTAGGCCCAACAGACAAAGTTTGGTACACTTCAGGGGTTTCTCCTTAACAAATTGGCCAACGTTGGTGCCCACAGCCCACCTGAAATGACAAAGGTATTTCAAAACATGGATACAATGGACGTATGTTTTTTTTATAATTATGTGGTGCACTTTAGTTGACAAATATAACGTATTTACATCACCGTCAATTTTGTCTATTAAATAGGACCATTAACATACCTGTTGTAAGCAACCATTCACATTTTCCAACACAGTTGATAGTTTAATTGTATTTTCTGTCCTATTAATTTTGTATTCCCTTGTGAATTAAATAGTGAAAGGGGTTACATCTTTGTTGTATTATTAACTGGTTAAAGGCAATGTTGTTTGATATTGGTATTCCTTTAAGGCCCTGGCTGGTTTCTACATTATTAGTCATTACTGTCTGTACTGTGAATGAAGAAGTTACTCAACTTCACAGATAGTACCCCATCTTAAAGTAGTTGAATATTGTGTTTGCTTTGGAGCATGTTTTATTTGTTATGTCCATACACTGTGTAGTAGGCATTTGTAACTCTCTTAGGATATTCCCTTTTAGGGGTTAGAAGGTCATGTAATCTTTTAACGTAAAGTTCTCTTTCTGCTGCAAAAAGGAGGACCATTAACATACCTAAATTGTAATGAATCATTCGGATTTTCCAACACCGTTCAAATTTTAATTGTATCTTCTGTCCATATTTGCATTCCCATGTGAATTGGTTAATCTTTTAGTCAAGGGCGTAGGAACCGGTGGGGCTGGGGGAGGGCGCCAGCCCCCCCCCCCCCAGTGAAAAATATGGGGGCGGAAGTATCATTCCGCCCCCCGCTCCGCAAGTCAGAAAACCCCTTTTTCATTTCCAAATGAGAAAAAAATCTCATTTGGAGCACCAAAATGCATCTAAGGCCAGGTGAAAATGCAAAATTATTTACAAAATGGAGTGGGTGTTGAAAGTGTGCTATATTGCACCAAATTGCATCTGAGGCCACCTGGAAATGCAAAAAATTTCCCCTCCCCCAGGCCGGCCATCAGTCTTCAGCCCCCCCTCCCCACTCAAAAGTACCTTCCTACGCCACTGGTTGTAGTAACTGGTAAAAGGGAATGTTGTTTATTATTGGTATTCCTTTAATGCTCTGACTGGTTTTCTACAGTATTACTCATTGCTGTCTGTACTGTGAATGCTAGAATCTTAAAGCTGTATAGTATTGTTCTCCTGTATATTGAAGTTAATTGATATATTGATCTTTGTTTAAAGTGATATATACCTATCTGCTATTGCTACTGCTATTCGTGATAGTTATTATTGATTATTGTAATTGTTTATCGTCCGAAGTTCATTGTTTCTATTATTGTTTTGTAATTTAGTTTCAGAAAATTTCCCCTTATTCCGAATTTCCCACCTATGAATAAATATGTATCCCAAAAACAACGTGGTAATTAGTCACTCTGCTGTCTCTGTGTCAGTTTGTGACGTTACATCTTGATACGTGAAATAACAAAAAATCAGAAAAACGTTCATGAAGAGAAACACAATTCCTGGACATTAGCTGCATTAACTTCTGGCCCATTACTCATAGGCCTATACACTAGGCATAGGCCTGACTTCCAAACAACTAGCCTATGTGCTAATGTGCATAGTGTCAAGCCTAATGTTAAATGTTTCCGCTAAAGTGCACTGTTAAGCGTAACGTTAAAGAGCCTATATAGCCAATCGACTGTAGGCAAAGGCGACCTGCGGCCATGACGCCCTTCTAAATTCTATACAATTTCACGTTCTTTCAACATTTCCTTGATACACTTACCTCCAAACAACTGCATACCATCATATCCGAAGCCCCTTTCTTCAAGCCATGGCGAAACTGACATGTTTTAAGGTGCAAACTGCAAGAACAAGGGAAGACAAACAAATAAAAAATGGCGTAAACACAAATATTTCTAAATTCGAAAAAGACGCATACTGATTGGTTGATCTTTCACTAAGAAAGAGTGAGCGTCCTTAGCATTTGATTGGCTCAATGGGTCACTCCTTTGTAAAGAGTGAATATTAAGTACTTCGGCTTCGTCTAATGGAGTGAATTTTCGCTCCTTTGGAGTGAAAGTTCACTCTTTTGTTTTCAGAGTGTGACTGACTTGTAACGATCGCCACTAACTATAGGGCAGAATAGTATATGGCCGGTCATTACCGCAAAAACAAATATCAAAATAAATTACACCAAAATTTAATTTAATTAAAAATATATTTACTCCATCAAAAAAAAAAAAATCTTCATTTAATTTTTTTTCTTCATCAAAACTAAGTAAACTAAATCAAAATAAATTTACTCCATCAAAAATAAATTTACTAAATCACATCAAAACTCAATTTACTCCATCAAAAATGAATTTTCTTCATCAAGTAATAGCCGCCCATATAATATCTCCGTTTGGTAGAAACACAGGAAAATGTCATTTTGAGGTCATTGCTACGAATCCCGTTCTAGTAAAAATAAACAATTTTGTTCTTTTTTTTCATATTTCTTTTTAACCGAATAAACTCGTCAGTCAGTGAACACGTGTACCCCTAATAATTATAATAATAATACCGTTCCATAAATAAAACATATTTAAGCCAATATTCCCCAGCTAGCGGGAGATCCCCGTCGAGGATATCGAAAGTATATTTATAGCTTAGGGCGTTTCCTGTTCCTTCAAAGCCTTCTACCATATTTGTGGTCAGTGGTTTAATCTTTAGGAGGTGACCAACGAGGTATGTCAAGGTAATAAGGAGACTCATGCACTCAATAAAATTACTTGAGAATAGCCTCGTCAGCGAATGGATCCGTCGGAACTTTCCAAAAACATTAAAACAATCATAAATCTTCTCCCTTTGGTCAACTTATAAAAGCAAGGCCTAGGTCATTGCTATAATTGTGACCGTCAGCCAGGTTAAAGGGGCGAGGGGGGAAGAACCAGTGTGGAATCGAGATAAAGCGCTACATACGGTACATGAATCAGTTGTATCGTGTATAACGGATTTTGTATAAAGAACGGTTTATATAACGGTATAGCATTAGCACTAAACAACAACGGTGCATTTCAATCATAAGGTCCCGAGTTCGAGTGGCTACAAGATTAAGGTATGTCGTCCAGTTAAAGAGTTGTTGACAATTGACAATTCATAATCATGGACGTTATATATGAAGCTAAGAGACTGACGTCGGTCAGCGAAGCCAATGATGGCTTCTTCGCGAGTTCCTGCTTGCAGAAGGATCTAAAATACATACACACATACATACAACATATGCATCTTTGTAACATGAACGATGAATAGGGCTAAGTGTAAATATGCCACATGATTTGCTGTCAACGATAACCATTTCGCCTCCCGCTTACGCCTCTCTTACCAACCCTCTTCAAGTCTTGCACCCGTCACCCGGAACCACTTTATTCTTACCTACAAAGAATGGATCCTTCAGCCACGGCTTTCCAGCCCCCTATTGCACCCCTAGTCCCACGCTCTTTCTTCATTCCTACAAAGAATGGTAATTGGCTTCCTCATTGATTATTCGAAATAACATGCGAGCATGTGGAAGTAACAACATACCAGCGCCAATTAATGACCTCTCGTGGCACGGTTACAATGTCTCTCTGGTCTGAAGCCAGGGGTTGGGGGATGGGGCTGGGGAAGGGGTGGGGGCAACATCTTTTAAGGATAATTTTATCCTTCCTTTTTTTGGCTTCTTGCAAATTTGTGAATTCTAACTCCTTCATCTTTTACGTCTGCATACTTTACGACGTTGGACATTTTTGCGAACGAATTACAGGAAACATTCTCATCTCTAGCTTGGGCGGCCAGTAGTTTGCCTGGAAGGAATTGCTTCTCTTTCTTAACCGTTCAACAGTTAAATTTAAGAAATAAAACACATTATTTGAGAGGCGACACCTCCCTTTAATATTGGTCAGCAAAGATTTCATCTGGCGGATGAAGTTGATCATGACTGCGCGTGAACAAGGTCACACCAATTATAAGTGAAGTTAAAAAATGAGGCCTTCGTTTCTAACCAAACTTATGAAAGGTGGGATATGTTTTCCGATCTTGAGTTTGTTTTTGTCTCTCTCTCTCTCTTTCTTTTCACATTGTTTAATTACGAGCACTGAAAAAAAAAATGGAGAATGATAAAGATTTAATTAACTCTGGGATATAATTAAAACAACAGGAAAATAATCGTGCTACGTTCATGAGATGCGGTTAAAGGAATATTTCCGGTGACACCAGAGCTGAGGACAAGGTTTTTTACTTTTCTTTTTCTTTTTCTTGTAAAAGAGAGGAGACTGTTATATCTTAACGTCATATTACAGGGTTTATCGGGTCAAGTGATATTCAATAGGAAGGAGTAATGTTGCGGTCAAAATCTAGTTTCGTAAGAAGTATTCAAGGTGAATGTATTCTCAATTATGTTTATGTAAGACATTTGGTAGGATTAGTATATCCCAATGAACTTCAATGAAAAATCATTATTTTACGTAAAATGTTTAGGTTTGTAATAACCTTGAAAATTCTTCAGATATTTCGATTCTTTCTTCCCCCATCAGAGAATGGATCCTTCCCATTGGCGTGCACGGAATTTCAACGGTGGGGGACCAAAAATGGACCAAATGGGAGTCAATTTGATTTGATAAAGGCGTTGGTGTGGGCCTTAAGGGCGCCTAAAAGAAGCCGACACCCATGTATGGGGTCTGCCCCACCTACCTCCAGAAGAAGTGAAACGTTTAGACATCAAATTGATGGTGCATTCAATGGCATGTTTAGACTATCAATTATGTCTGTAATTATAGGTTTTGATGCGAGGTTGTGCCAATAAATACTCTTGACTTGTTTTGGTCAGGTTGAAAAAGGGGTGCACATTCAGGAGAGCCTAACTCTTCCCCTGACTGCATGTCAACAATTCCTGACTGAAACATTTTCCCCCGACCGTGACGAAGAAGGTAGGGGGAAGCTCCCCCACTCCACGGGCACGCCATTGATACACCTTATGAAATGCTGTAACGAGATTATTTTCTTCCCTTCCATTCCTTATAAATCTAGCCTTATTTTGTGATGTTGTTTAAGCTTTATGAGTATTCAATTATCTTCTTTCTTCCGTTGCTGTCGATCATTGTTGGATTACCGTGCTATTTCTTTCTATATCCTTCTCTAAATTTATTATAATGGCCCTCTTAGTCTTCTGTACATATCAGTGTTTTTCCGGTGAACGATGACGAAGCAATAAAGAAGAACTTCACGCAGCTCAGTCGAGGGAGTACGAAAGAGCTTTCCTCAATGGGATTTACTTCCGACACATTCCCCCGTATCTGTTTAATGCAAATGCTAGAAGTTTTTGCTATATGACAGGGTTTTTCATCCATTTTTCATCCGGCACTATGGACGCCTGATTCTGTTTACAAATAAATCGATTACGGAACATTTCAACAAGGGCATTGCACAGTGCAAGATCAGCGATAGTCACCATGGCAACAACGTACAAAACCTATTTCCTGTTCCCAACAGGTACGTTCCCGTAACCTCATTTCTCAGAAATAGCTGACTTTAGACTCGTGACTGTTATCTACATGGCGGGGCCGAAATGAAATATAGATTTTAAAATCCCAACGTTTCATCGACCCCAAACAATATTCTTTCAATACCGTAAAAATTGTCAGGGATACCAGGGTAAAGCATCCATTGTTATCGATGTTGACCCGCCATAAACCACAAAATGATAATATATGGTATAAGTGACAGGGTGCTTGATGCCCGTACCGTCCTATCATAAAAGGTGATCTATTTCTCGACATCTTTTCCACATGCCCGATGTCATCCCGATAATTTAAATACCCCTCAGTGTTTTACCTGATTTGGTAAAACCTTCCGATAGTTTTGGAACCCTTAGAACAATTCACAATGTAGGTCACTACATAGTGACTATACATGCATGGTGACAAAATGTTGAGAATCGAATTCAAATTTATCAATCATCGGCGCGTTTATCTACATTCAATGAAAAAAATCTATAGAAGGGTACTTTACTGTGAATAATTAGAATCTTATTTTTGTGCAATATTTGGATAATAATTACCAGCTATAGACTCGAACAGGTTGGTTTGAAAATATCTCGTTAAATCATAACTGTTTGGTTTTAAAATTAAAAAACATATGTTGAGCTACACGAATTTGGTACAAAGTACTGCAGTAGCTTGTAGAGTTCCTGGTTGTTTATAACAAGACTCAGAACTCCCAGTATCTAAAGAGATGACAGTTTTAAGCGTAAAATTAAGATGATATTTAACAATATTAATATATATTTATGATTTCGACACGGCTGAGTTTTTAACTTTTTGGGGAGGGGGTGGGGGAGGGCGGTGGTTGAAGCTACTATGTCAACTGCTCGATTATAATGTATAAAGAGAAGACAAGAAATAAGTTTGAAAACAGGCCATGATGGGTTGCACACGTCTAATATATCGTCATGGTTGCGATAAAGGGAAAATATGTGAGATCTCAATTATATTAATAGACTTGAGATATCAGTCGCTTTGCTAATCCACTACATATCTATATACACTGGCATGTACTTCCTGATCCAGCCCATGAAGCTAATTGACACATATCGTAATAAAGGACGGATCCCTTGGAGGGGGCGCCGGCCCTCTCTTCTGAAATGTTTTTGGCAAACATCCCTGTTCCCTCCCACTCCTCGTGTACTCCTCCATAACCTTCCTGCCGTCCCATCCCTTTCACAACCTCCACCCCAACGTCTCGCATTTTACTCTCACTCTATACGTGATTATTTGTATTGATCAATGTATACTTCCCTGGTATTTACAATCTTCACATTCGAAATTGTCATATCCAACCTGTTTTTCAAAAACACTTTCACAATTTGTTATAACTGTTTTTTTCTTTTTTTGACAAACTGTCTGCACTGTCAGTAATCATTCAAGAATCCATGACTCCATAAGCATCATCCATGATGACATTAACATTTCATTACAACGTAATTTTCCTTAAATTTGATTAACCTCTGTGTGAAGTGAGTCAATTTACAAAACTATTTATTCTTTGAAATCGCGTGCAATAAGAAGGGGGGGGGGGGGTAGACAGTTCCGTAAGAAAGATTTCTTTCATCAATATTTCAAAGAAAGATTTCTTTTGATCAATATTTCATGAAAATAATAGTTATGTGGATATTGATACGCCCAAATTAAGTCATTTTAAGTTAGTGACGTCATGCTAATGGAATTCGAACGTCCGCTAGGTCTGTAGCGTAATATATAATTTCGGCATGCACATAGATTTATTTACAAAAATGCGTGGACCATCCGTAATTTACGATGAACGATTTACAAAAGCGTCACCCAAAATATGTCCATCGACGAAAAACCGGTTCTGTTTCTGCGGACGGATCCCGTTACATGATACTTGCTGCATTGGCCGACAGAAAAAGCAAACCATACAAACTAAAGATATACTAAAACGTGGAGCATCGTCTGTCGCATGAAGTATAACGTCATGACGCGTTCGCCGGATATACCATGACGTCATAGCAACCCACCTATCATACCGTATGATTTTATCGATATCCAATATGCCTATAGATTATGTAAATGTTGCATGGATGAAACTCATTACAAATCGAATCAAATTTCACTGTTTATAATTGAACTCTGATGAAACCCAAAAATATGGCAAAAGACACATAAAGCTTTAACTATTTATGAGTTCTCAATTTCAGCCATATTCGTTTTGGGTTACTCAACTGGCTACGAAATTCTTTTAAATATCTTGGGAACTTTCTGGTTTTAAATTTTATGTTTGGAACTTTCGCAAAGAAGAGGGTAACTATAGGGTCAGCCGGGGCTAATCTTCCCCGAGGCCATCGGTCACAAAATGTATAAAACATAAATGGTTGAACGTATATATGACAGTAAACGAGCAGTAAATCCGTTTGACTGTATACGGTATGTATCTACACAGATAATTTCAAAACATTGTCATCACTATCAGCGTAACTAACATCATCGTCATATTCATCGCCAAATAAGTTGGTTGAATGATGCATCCATCATATCATAAAGAGGTTGATCTAAAAAAAGGCAAAGACACTTTTATCTGTTTTACTATGGAGAAAACAATATCCAAAACCCTTCCCATCGTTTCTAAACCCTGCATAATTACAGAAGAAATCATTTCAGGGAACTCATATGGGCCATCCAGGAGGATTCTAATACAAACACAATGCACTACCAACCTTCCTCGCCCCTCCCCCTCCCCCCCCCCATCTCATTCAGAGAAGGATGGAATGGCATAAATCCGGGCCGAAGATAAATTTTATGAATAAAATCCCTACCAATGCAATTCGTCTTTCTCTTGTAAATAGTTGGCAATGTAACGGATCTATAAGGTTTGCAAATCTTCCATACGACTCAGTTATGTTCACAAAATCGTACGACATCGACTCTCCATGAGGTACACGAGTGCTTATACGAATTAAGAACTCTCAGGACCTGAAGAAATGACCTAACATGGAGGAGTATAGATTACCTTGCATAGGTGGAAACACCCCCTCCCACCCCTCCCTTACTAAACATTAACTTCCTATATCGCCCGATAAGTCAAGTATACAACGACATGTACTGAAGTCTCATATACATGCCCAGAATTTCGATTTCACCTTCCACTACTCCCATTTCTCCCCCTTTCCACATTCACATATGCCCACTATGCCCACTATAATCTCTACGCCATGCCCACTACACAATGCACCAGGCACCACACACCATGCACCACCACACCATGCCCACTATAATCTCTACAATACCACCATTGGAACTTTAAGCCTATAATTCCAAAACCGTGCAACAAAAGCATGGAATCTTCTATGGAACGATTTAAAGAGTAAAAAGTCAGTCACATCCTTTAAGAAGTGGTTTTGTAAGGAAATAATAGCTAGTTACTGACTATACCAAATTATACCTGTATGTAATTACTATAATGAATATTTAATTTGTATTTATATTTATGTATATGTGTTTATATATGTTTTCTTTTCTTTTCTTTCTTCAGGGAGTCTTCCACACGGTTAAGCTTTTAAGCTTTATGGAAGACTTCCCTCCACTTTGTACTTCTGTGGAAAAACAAATAAATAAATAAATAAAACATATATCTCGGTCTCACTCGATTTGTCAAATAGGCCTATACTATATCACACGATTGGTAACATCATTTTTTTTAAGCAACGTTGAAATATTTTGTCGCAATATTTATTTGTTTACCTGTCAAATTATGGTTATATGTCGTCCATATAGCCTATATACAGCCTATATATAACTACATCCATTTCCACTTCCTGCAGTTTGCATCGTTCAGATGACACTTATAGAATACCGTACAGCAAGTTTTGTGTTCCATTCTTCGTCTCCTAGGCAACAGCGGGAAAACTGTTCTCAGAAGGGCAAGGCGCTATATCTACTACATAATCGCGCCGTCGTCTTTTCCACCTGTAATTCATTGTTCGGATTATCTGCATCATGAAACAGTATCCTTAAAGATGTTTTTCTATAAATTTATACAATTGAAAGAGGCTATAGTTTTCAATAGCTTAATGACACCGGAAAAAATTCCTAGCATATCTTTCTAAAGATATTATCGGAAATATAACAACAACAAACTAGACTCCATTGTTACTGAGAACAAACATAAGACCGGATTGTCCCTGTAATATGCACACCGGTACTCGGCCGGTACCGTATCTAATATCTATTCGAAGAATTTCCAACATCGGTCACTGCCCCTTCCACCAAACTCAATTCCTTGGTCCTCCCGGCCCTCGAAGGCAATCGTTTTGACGTTCATAACGAACAATACTATATGTCTTATACAAGACCGATTCCGCGATAACATTTCTTTCACATTGATTTCTTCCTATAGCATTTGCACATGTAAGAAGAACACATGCAATTATGATTTACGGTATTGTATACATAGGCCCTGTGTGCCATAGTTGCGATAGTAAACTGCATGGTTGATCGCTTCATATCACACTGGTTGATAATCAGCGATTTAATTATTAGCGCCTCTCACCAAATAACAAGATATGAGGACAAACTATATTGCTAGTTTACTTTTTCTTTATTACAAAAATGTTACCAGGGGTGCAACGACGTATACCCCCCACTAAGAATAAAATTAACTGGGTATCATCACCCCCACCCCGACACCGACCCCACTTCCAGCGGGCGGCAGACAGAATATTAAAATCCTATAGTGCACAATGTATAAATATATAACATGTACGTGCGGTATACCACATCATCATCGTCATCGTCACCGTCACCGTCACCGTCACCGTCATCGTCATCGTCATCGTCATCGTCATCGTCATCGTCATCATCATCATCATCATCATCATCATCATCATCATCATCATCATCATCATCATCATCATCATCATCATCATCACCATCACCATCACCATCACCATCACCATCACCATCATCATCGTCATCGTCATCGCCATCGCCATCGCCATCGCTATCGCCATCGCCATCGCCATCGTCATCGTCATCGTCACCGTCACCGTCACCGTCGACGTCATCGTCATCGTCATCGTCATCGTCATCGTCATCGTCATCATCATCATCATCATCATCATCATCATCATCATCATCATCATCATCATCATCATCATTATAATTACAACAACAAAAAACAATCAGAAAAGAATCATCAAACACTATAAATGTGGATATGGGAAGTGAGGCAGGAGTTCACATTCTCACTTGCTACTGTTTAAATCCGCCATGACTTCCTGTATATAATCAAGTTCTTCTCTCTTTTTCTTTTTTTTTTGGTACAGAATTACAGTTTTATATTTTTGTGAGTATTTTTCAATAATCGATTATGTTTCATCATGCAAAAATTCTTGGTTTGCTTGTTAACTTATTGAGTTGTAGCAAGCCGGTCTTCCGTTCGACTCAGTCACCGGTACAAAGAGAATGCTTTTGTGTCTGAAGAAAAAAGGAAGCTGTATACAACAAACGCATTACTACTAGACAAAATATAAACAATGAATTTAGTTGTGAAATCTAACAGTTTAATATACGACTTAACTTCAATTATTCTATTTTCCAATATAAACGTTTTTTTTAGTTTGCCGACTATCAATGTACTTTTATAGGGTCATTTTTCGTGAAACCACATGATTGCTCTTCTTAGCTGGTGTTAACTACTCCGCACTGTCACGTGCTGGACCACAGAGGTCAAAGGACACACAGTCTTTCCTTGTTCTCATTGAAATGCGCTTTGCGGTACGTAAAAAAAAGGAGGGAAACCTCAGAAAGGAATTGGTAGGGAACGTGTATGTGTCATCGCTCACATACAACATAGGTCTACTGAAGTATGTTGGCTGTGTTCCACTTAATAATTTGTGTAAGGTTTCATGTTCTTCTTGGATCAAGTTGTAGTTCTTTGGCACACGGATCGGCAGAAAGATATGGCTGTTGGCACGTGCTATTTAGTAAGTTCACATGTGTATGCTAGCTAAACGATACCGGCACGTTCTCGTCTATTGTCAGAGACAACCACGCTCAGATCATAAGACACTCAACTTTATCACTCCAGAAGCTACGTGCTCAGACTATCAGGAAGTCTATACACATGGTAATACATGGTACATCGAGGACACCACCGGGACAGGGCTCCCGGGTCGGGCCATGCCTTCGAGTATTGATGCTTGTCCGCTATTACAACTTCTCCCCTCCCCCCCCCTCCTTCCCAGTCAATAACTATGAATGCCTCTCCATCCATTTTCGGCAAGCCTATTATTTGTCTCATATTTTCTGGACTCCTCCATTTTCACAGGGCCCCCTGTTTGACATCGTGTACCTCCTCTCACCCCCACCACCCCTGACCCCTGACCCTCTCGTCAGGCCTGGTGCCGTTCAGATACTGAACACGTACTAAGGACTGTATTCAGTAATTATGAATCCATTCTTAACATCTCGTCGGCTCCTGTTTCATTAAGCGCATGCAGGAAGCACATTATTATTGTTCAAA
Source organism: Apostichopus californicus (assembly GCA_020650975.1). Classification (NCBI taxonomy): domain Eukaryota; kingdom Metazoa; phylum Echinodermata; class Holothuroidea; order Aspidochirotida; family Stichopodidae; genus Apostichopus; species Apostichopus californicus. The sequence continues at coordinate 13,509 of JAIPMN010001219.1, read as the reverse complement.
GCTATTTTTTAGTTGTGTTCATTATTGTAAATAAACTACCATATAAACTTTTTACTGATTCAGGCTAAAATGAACTACATTGGTTTTTTTTTCATATCGAGTAGTATTGAAAATTATTTTATAAAATTCGACTAACAAGCTGCACAAGAAGACTTGTCCACACTCCTCGGAGTATCCTCCACAACTCAACTCGCCTCCCCCCTTTCCCCTCCATGCATCATCAGCCCTACCCCTCCTCCCCATTTATGCTTGTGCACGTACGGTGAAACATTGTCACTAAAAGTCAGGCTTTGAAAAGAACTTACTTTATTGAGACTGACAGAACTTTTCCCGCTCAAGCCCATAAACAGTGCCTCGAGGGACAGGCAAATAATGATGGGATCAATAATAAACAATTTGTCTCACCAGGGTCATTAGGCTAGTTAGATATGGAAAAAATTTAATCTCATATTTAAATAAAATCCATATTTGTTTTTGCTTTATTAGTCCTTGGCGTATATATTTAGATTAAATATCAGCGCGCCGGTTTCGCCGCAGTGCACATGTGCCAATGAACTATTAACCATGTGATACGCGATGACTATGACACTTGTGAACTTCGTGAATATTTAACATATTGGCACAATACTATATAATAAACTAGCTTCCACAATGTCGCCGTTACCATTTCTATCGAGAATCACGCTTCACTTTCTCAGCGAGCGTTATAATTTTTCTCCGACAACTAACCGAAGAAATTCAATCGCACCTGTAAGGTAAGTTCACTGTAAGTTATCATGTGCCAGTCAGTTTAACTAGATTAAGAGAAATTATCTTAAGAATAGGCAATGGTATGTGCTAATACTGTTATAGTCTCCTAGCCTACGCTGACAGCTTAATCTTTCTATGCTCACCGTAGTAGGATACATACACCCCGTACAAATACTAGTAAGTATATTACGTTAGTTTTGTAGCCTACACTCTGCCGAAAGCCCGCGAAGTTTAAATAATAGGCACCATGCCCTAGGTAACGTAAAATTGGCCTTGACTGTTATTCTGAAAAATACAAGTCAATATCATGTTTATTACACTAGCCCGATGTGGTGGAAGGCGCTACTGAGTCCGAGCTAGGAACACAAGCAGCACAATTACAGACACAATGCTACTCGATAGGGCAGGCAATGAGCTGTCCCTGAATACCGGTCCGAAGGCTGTCAACTTGTTATAATATATAGCCTAGCCTAGCCGATATTGTTATTGAATTATAAGCAACCACGATCAGCCTTGCTAACTCATTCTCATGAGTACCAACCTAAATTTGTCGCAACGTTCCGGCGAATCTTGTCAATGCTACGCATCCGCTCTGCTAAGCGTATTCCAATTGTCAGAAAACACGATTAAAACTGGATTTCTATATGTAGCCTTTATAATGCATAATTAGCCTATGCCTATGCTAGGCTTACACTAGTTTAGCTACCTAAATGTTAATACAATACTACACTTGTGTACTACGTTCACGTTTGAGTACTTTTGAAGCTATGCATGGCCTAAATGAAGTTCAAATGATCATTTTCATGATGAATACAGGCTCGAGAAGGTAAGCGTCCATGGAGTGGCATCTCGTCTTCAAATATATGTAGGCCTACGTCAATAAGGCCAAGGCCGAATACGTTTTAGGCTTACGACTATATACTAATTAGAAATGATGCAAACAGACCCAAATCTAGTATAAGAGTGACCAAGATGAGCCATTTCCTATTGATTTCAAATAGTAGGCCTAATGATAACCATAGCAACTGAACTGAAGATTATGAATAATGCCGTCATTATTATATGTACTGAATTATAAACGTAATGTATTCCAACTTTTAATTTCTTTACTATTTTCAAGGTGGTAATTGGTTGTCTGGTTTAGCTTTAAATGATAAGCCTTATTGCTGCAGCTTGGTTTTGATTGAAAAGTTGTGTGACTCTTACCAACAATGTAATATTTTCACATCACCGGACATTGAATACCCATCGATACAACAAAAGGATCCAGGATTTTATTAAGTAGGAGGTGTGGCCCTAGCGTCAAATTTTAGAAGTCCATTGGTTCATGCTGTGAGTTTTGTGTGAGGTTGAAAGTGGGGAACCAACCTCCCCCCCCCCCCTCCTCTAGATCCGCGTGTGAGATCTATGTGTGCTAAAAGTCATTTGGTGGCTCCTAATTACCGAGTTATTAGCCGCTTAATCCTGTAGAGAAATGTTTGTTTCCAGTAGATTACATATGTAGTTAGGCTTTCGTTTGCAAAGGCTTATGACCTGATTCCTGAAGCAATTTTGGTGGGCTAAATAACAGATAAGTTTTTTTCAGGTATCCTGGTTTTCCTATATAAGCCACATTGAATACATGCTACCATCATATTGTTGCTAATTCCACCAAAAATAATACTTGAGTTTTATTCAGGAACCCGTACTGAAATCCAAATTAAATATAGTCTGGCGCCACAGACCTACGCATACTCCCATACGGAATTGCGAACGTGTGATCTCCCCTTTGAGTATACACAATGCATTGGCGGAACTGGTCGACTAAATTTATTTCAATTGTCTCTACCTATATCTCATGACCTCCTGGAAAACCCCCTCGGCCCCTGTCCCGTGGAAATTTCTCACTGCTATATGTATCTAATGGTTATACAAGCTACGTCATATGTGTTTTTTGCAATATCAGTAACTCGTACCCCACCCTAACTTGAACGAGTTGCACCACATTGTTTGTTCGTTTTCGATTAACATTTATTTATTCAATCAACTCAGATAATCTGACACGGACACGAGAAATTTCGCCGAACGTGAACACTCGGAAACGGTGTATAGTCAGGTGGTGGGGGTGGGGGTGGGGGGATTTGAACCCCCAATAATATTTGTTTGCACACTCCTAGCCCCCCCC
>JAIPMN010001218.1:0-11232 GCA_020650975.1 Apostichopus californicus | reverse complement strand
TGATCTTTTAATTTCTTTTCATTCGTACAAGAAACCCACAAATAACACTAAGCAATGTAAATTATTAAAAACTTTAAAATCTTAAAAGTAATCTCAAAAATCTGAGAACTCAGGAAGATTCTTATTCATAATTCTACCAAACTTCACTGTAGTTTCTGTTAATCAGTTAAAAGGTTTCAGTTAATCAGTTTAAAATGTTAATCAGTTTCTTTAAAATTTGGAAAGTCACTGAAAAACAATCCATACTTCTCTTAAATCTATGCTGAATTTTATCTACAAAACCAGGACGCTGAAACAAGTTTTGAATTTGAGGCTCTTGTGATACATTGAGGAATTTGTTCTTCTCAAAGTCAATTGTCATCCTGCATATATTACAGTTGGTCTGGCCATCTTCAACAGAGCTAAAACAGGACCCACAGTAATAATACTTTTGCACTGGTGAATCTGCCTTTTCAAAATAGTTCTTAAACTTATAAAGACTACCAAGGGCAGGGTAAGTTTCCATACAATGGAGACTAATTAGTGCTAGCATATCAGACAGCTGGACATCAGTGATGGAATGCGTAGTTGCAAATGTGAGTATCAGGAGAAGACTTGTTTCTACTGTCATCCAATGTCCTCTATAGATGTATGATGAACCACTCCTGGACTCTGTCTCTGACTCTTCATCATCTTCCAAAGGTGAAGCATCACAGGTATCATCGGGCTCACCCAACGTATCCTCCCACTTGTGAAAATGTGACCATCTTGGGCAAGAGTTGCCTGCTAGTTTGTAGAGTTCATTAGTTCACTTACTTCACTTGCTAAAGGTATAGATGATGGGTGGATAATTGTTGTGGGACTTTCATTGGTGCACTGATAATCTGGCTGCAAGCTCTCTACAAAGGATGATGAGCCACCTTCAGTATGGTCAGCCATGTGAAATTCAGATAATGCTGGAGTAAAAGCTACTGACTGAACATTGAATGAAGCTGGTATTTCTCGTCTACGTGGTTGGTTGTACTGAGTAGGCCCAACTTGGCCTCATGAGTTCACTCTGAAATCAGGAGTAACACTGGGCTCTGAAAATAAATATATGAAATGAAGTTAATCCCTGTCAAATTTAAATAATGCAATGGTGTGTCATATTATCTACTCAATGATGTGTCAATTTTCAGCTTAATTTGGACATGACGCACCTATCCTGGGGGTCGGAGGTGCAACATACATTTTGTGAATCCATGCTGTTTGATCTAGCACGTCATGTGTGCCTGGGGGGGGGGTGGGGGCTGTTGACTGGCATGATTATCATTCCGACTGGCTGTGGCCATTGACCCACCAACAGGCAAATTTCAATTGCTGACTAGGCTATGTATAGGAATTGTACTCACCAACATTTTGTTTGCTGGAAATAGGTTGCTGCAAGTTCATTCCCAGTCGTTGCTTTTTGAGAGTAGATCTGCAGAAAAAAAGGGTACAATGATTATTGTACTTGTAGGTGTATGCACAGACATAAGTAATCAGCATATGCAGCCTATGGATACTACTTTAATCTTTAATTATTACTAGAGCTAGTAAAATACTCTTAGACCTAGGCTACTACTTACAAGCATTGTAGTACGACACATTGCACATTGGTAGTAGTAACCAAAAGTTTACATACAATCTTAATGGTGTGGAGTTACAGGAGATCTCTGTTGAAAGAGACCTAGGTATCTACATTGACTCATCTCTGCAACCTTCTAAACATTGTCTCGAAGCTGCTAAAAGAGGTAATAGGGTTTTAGGTATGATCAAGAGGAACTTCAGTTTTCTGAAAGAGGACATCGTAGTAAGGCTTGATAAGCAGTTAGTTAGGCCTCATCTGGAGTATGCTGTGCAGGCTTGGAACCCATATTTTGCTAAGAATAGGGAAGTACTTGAAAATTTCCAGAGGAGGGCTACTAGGATGATTAGTTCCTTAAAGAGTGTTCCTTATTATAGGCGGTTACAACTGTTGAATCTCACCACACTGGAGCTTAGGAGGTTACGTGGGGACTTGATCCAGGTTTTTAAGATTGTGTATGGTTTCGACAATTTATCCTTTACCGACTTTTTCATGTTTGCTAACAGTAGTTGTACCAGAGGTCATTGTCTTAAACTCCAAAAGTCACATAGTAGGATTAATATTCGGCATAACTTTTTTCTAATAGGGCTGTGAATGTGAGGAATGGTTTGCCTGAGAAAGTTGTACTTGCATGTAGTGTCAATGGGTTTAAGAATGCTTTGTAATCGGGTCTGAGTGTTTGTGTCTTCAGTTTTTTTTCTCTCTCTATAGGGTCCTTGATGGGGACTTAAGTGTCCCTCCTGATCCTTTTTTCTACTAAACTACTACTAGGCCTCGCCCTAACTGTAGCATAACATAGACTAGACCCTCCTAGCCTATAGGCTATTTCTGTATCGATACTCTCCTACACGGACTGTGCGTGACTAGGCATATATAGTAGCGTTACTCGTAGTCATAAGCCCCCCTACTAACAAGTACTACCACACTAGCCTATATTGAGCGTTACTAAAACAGTAACTTAAAATTACTAGAATTAGTACTCAAGCAGTTCGATGGGATCGTTATTACTTGGCTTGGCATCTCCAAAAAAACTAATGAATAACCACTTACTCCATCATGTATATCAATCGAATGCTGCAGCCTGCCGGGAATGATATTAAAATAAATATAGACCGAATGGTGACTGTACTACTACTAGTGAATGTATAATTATTTTCACGTCTCGTGCAACTGCTCATGATACTACTACCATCGCGGGAACTTCTAAAACAGAACGACGACTGGTGACTGTACTACTACTAGTGAATGTATAATTATTTTCACGTCTCGTGCAACTGCTCATGATACTACTACCATCGCGGGAACTTCTAAAACAGAACGACGACTGTTGTGTAAATTTGAATTAAACAAGTCTACACAACAGGTTACTGTTTTTTTTTACTATACAATCATATAGGTTGGCTGGTTTCAACCAGGTTTAAGTACGCAGTAACAAGTTGCTAGAAAGGAACTGATAAAAGGTGATATACTTACAACATCTCGTACAGTTTGACAAAGGGATACTGAATCAAGTTGGTTTTAATGTCTGGATGCGTGATTCCTTTAAATATTTATGCTCCATTTCATTCATTTTCATCCACACGATTGAATTAACATCATAATCAACAACGTAAAAATCTACAAATTGAGTCAGATGTTGTCTATTAAGATGATTGGCCAATCAGAAACTGCGAAGTCTTTCGATTGCGTAACAATTCATCTTTCAAATACAATACCGCCTGTATCGACATTCTATTTTTCTAGCTCTCTCGACTTTTAGGTTTCTTCCATGAATTCTTTATTAAAATTCTTTATTAAGTAATCAATGCTTTGGACCATTGTGTTGTGGAATAAATTTATATTTTTGAACAGAAATCGAGATTTTCTGTGAATTTGTTAACGTTTGTTACTTTGCTAGGTTTTCACGTTACCTGAGTAGCCTAACTTAAACTTAGAGCGTAGGTTACTGTTAGTATTGGTGTTAGTAACGAAGCAAACCTAATCCAGCCTTCTTGCTTTTGCATAATTCTAAACGTCGAAAAAATGCAACTTTCAAACGACGAAGTGGCAATGATTGCTAGGGATCTTGGGTTGCAAACTTCGCTTGGAAGTGATTGCTAGTATGTCTGCCTTTTCTGGTTGATAGACAGTCAATTTGGTGTAGTGCCAGCCAATGGATGACGAAGGACAAATCTCAATGGCCTTTGGGGGAAATTCCGGGCATTTTATACAACTTCAGAAATATATGATGCATCGTTTGCTTATGGTGGTAAGTTCCAGTAAGCTAAAGGATATAAATCTATTATAGCCTTGCTAAGCCTAGGCAGTATAGTTAAGCATATTTTAGCAGTTTAAATAGGTAAGCCTAGACCTAGGCGGCATGGTCACTATTATCACTTCAGGGACTCTTTTACAGTATTTCAGTGCAGAGAATCCTTAAGTTAACTTAAAAAGTTAAAGCCTATGACATGCCTACTTGGAATGTAATTTGCCCATGTCTAAAGGGGTATACCTATAACTGAGCTAACTAGTTGATTAAATTCACTATCAATCTTCCAGTTCCAAACAAGCCAGCCAGTGAACTTTTTAATCGGAACCATGGTTCAACCACAGATACAGCACAAAACAATTGAGACTGTGCTGTCTTAATATGACAGATGTGAAATGGGATAAATATGCTATGCCAAATATTGAAACTGCAGTGTGTTCCTCTAAGATGTAAAGATATTGCCTGTGTTTCTGTTGTGGTGGACCCTAGAGAGTGATTAAATAAAGATAGTATGATTCACGATACAAGATCCAATTCGTTTTGTTTTAAGTTATATTGAAGTTTGCAAACTGAGCACTTGAGTTTTCTTGAAATGTAAATGAAAATATCTCACAAACAAAGAAAGTTCTTCAGTGGTTTCCTGATATCCGCAAAGTGCGGTAATTTTCTCTCAACATCTTCCTTGAATAGCTATTCAATCTTCTCCGATCTTCCTTGAATAGCCAGTTATAAGCCAAACACAAGTTTGGTGTATTTATTATCTTGCATATAAATGAGTCAACGTTGCACCAAATGTGAAAGTCCCAATTGTTGATATCTGAAACTAGCTTGACATGTATACATGGAGTACCCATCCTCAGGATCGATCCATTTTTAAGGGAAGGCTGGCACTTGAGTTTTGATCAAGCTAAAAACGTCTTGACATATATAAGTGAGAACAGATCAACAGATTCTGCTCAGAATTCTCTTGCTATATTTCTTAACAGAACTTGGGTTGAGGAGTGTTAGGGTTGAGGAGTGTTTAAGTGGAACTGGTATTCCAAAAATGCCATGAATAATATGTTCATTTTGCAGAGATCCAGATTGCTTCCAATCAGTTTGTTGTTATTTTTTTTCTTTTAGGTCATTTTGAGTGATGGGGAGGATGCGTCACCACATTTGGAGAGACTTGTCAACAGCAATGTTGCCATACCAGCTGCTTGGCATAGTACCCTTGTCTCCAAGTGCAGGGGTAAATCTAAGGCTTTTCTTGTAAAGAAAATGATGGATGGTTTCTTCGAGCCACAAGATATGTCGGAGGGGAACAATTCATCCTTGGTAAAGCTGTTCCCCTGCAGATGGAAGCTATTAGATGTAAGTTGGCAGAATTCCCACATATTTTAAAGGAGGTTAGGTACAGTAGTTGCAAATACATTTGACGTAAATTGTGTACAGCTTCCTTCCGAATCAGCTATAATTATACATAATGCAAATATTTCCTGTGAAAACTGGCTCTTAAGTTTCCTTGCTTGTATAAGGAAGGATCTGGAGAGTAATGGTGAAGCAAAGAGAAAAGACTGATAATTACTCTCAAATTTCATATCCACAATGAAAAAATTCAGCAATTCCATGAGTTTTGAATAATGATAAATTGAAGAGGATACTAATTGGTATTTGTCATTAACCTCAGGGAAATTTGCCTTTCTTCTCCAGTGTATGGTGGCAGTGTACTGAAGATGAAAGATACTGATGCCACATAGGCAATCAACAGCAAGTTCAGCACAGCCAGGAGACTGATGAAGAAACTGAAGTGATGCTGACATGTTGGGGATAATGGGAGGGGGGCAGAGGTAACTTAGAGTAGACAGTTATAATATAAGAAGTTTAACAATTAACAGTATAGAAATAAAAAATAAAGTAGTTTAGAACTACAAAGTTCTTCTGTCTTATTTTTGTTGCAAGCACCTCTCCAGGGAAGTCGCCGCAAGCCCCTTTCCCTGCGAAGTCGCAGCAAGCTCTTTTCCTGCGAAGTCGCCGCAACCCCCTTTCCAGCAAAGTCGTCACAAGCCTCATTTGCATGTGAAAAGTGAAGTCGCGACGACTTCCCTGCGACTAGTTGCTGCGAGGTCGCTGCAAGCCTCTCTCCGGCGAAGTCGCCGCAAGCCTCTCTCCGGCGAAGTCACCACAACCCCTTCCCTGCGAAGTCGCCGCAACCCCCTTTCCGGCGAAGTTGCCACAAGCCTCATTTGCATGTGAAAAGTGAAGTCGCGGCGACTTCCCTGCGACTAGTTGCTGCGAGGTCGCTGCAAGCCTCTCTCCGGCGAAGTCGCCGCAAGCCTCTCTCCGGCGAAGTCACCACAACCCCTTCCCTGCGAAGTCGCCGCAACCCCCTTTCCGGCGAAGTCGCTACAAGCCTCATTTGCATGTGAAAAGTGAAGTCGCAGCGACTTCGCTGCGACTAGTTGCTGCGAAGTCGCTGCAACTGGTCGCGGCAAGGGCCTTTTTTGACAGGGGTAATATTAAATTTGAACTATTAAGGCGACATCACTTGAATATTTACTTTACTCGTTTCTCCTTAGATCTACTATGACACAAGTTTCAATATCATGCTGCTTGGTGTTTTATAAAGGTTGACAACTTTGTTTTACTCAGATTGATTGATACGTCAGAGGAGAGCAAGATTGCAACAGCAACTCAGAAGACAAGATAGGTTAACATATATCAGAGGTACTAACCAATAGCGGATCTACGATTGCTCGGAAGATGTGGCCCAAGAGACAACTATCGGTAGATACTAAAACTACCACCAAAATAGAAGTGCATAAAAAGATAATCAAAAGTAAGGTCATCACTATAAAACCTTTCCTAATGTACCTTGCTTCAGCAAATTAGATTGGCAAATAAACTTTTAGTACCAAACATTTCAGAACTATATATTACGTGAAAGTCTCCATATAGAAACCAGGTCCAGTAACCCGCAAGATTGCCCAATTCTGCGGATACAAGTCAGTCTCCCTGAAATAATGCAACTATATATATAACTGGCTCACTTGGCCAACGGTTTTGCGTATCGCTCATCGCTGATTTAGCATCGCTTGGCCATTCCCACTTGCGGTGACTGTCAATGATAATAATGACGTAGTAGTATAGCTCCAACACTTATGTACGCAATGAATATCACTCAACCAAGATTGAGTGGGATTATACAGTTACAGTCTCATGTTGCTTGCTTAATTTATTGGGAAAGACATACCTCATATACCTCCACGTCCCCTCAAGCCACCTCACCTCATCCCCTGCTTGGATTACAACCTTCTTACATTGCAGTCTTTCTTGCAGTAATCAGTGAGGCCTATAGCTAATTGTAACATACAGTTTATATGGGTGCGCAGACAATGGCCGGTCCAACAAGAGGTGGGTCAAGGTGGACAAGAGGTGGGGCATATAGCAACGAGGGCAGGGGTTAATTAGGTGGCAGGGGATATCGTGTGGGACACAGAATAATGTATTCTCATTTATATACTTCTGGGAAACGAAGACTTTAGGAAAAGGGCCCGTGACCTGTGCAATTGTCACTTGGGCCGGATCGGCTCTCAACGCCACAGCACAATGACACACGAACGCAATATGGTTGTCCTAAGAGCAAGTCATGTATTGTTATGCCTGATGCATATATTATCTTTATGCCTATAACTGACATATAATAAACATAATTGCAAATATAAACCTTCCACGCTTAGGAAGCTATTCCAATATTAGGCCTTGCTCAAAGTTACCTACCTGTCAATGACTACTATAATCGAATCGATCAAAACATGTGGTAAGCATGGCCATTCGGATAGTATTTCGGAATGGCTGGTACAGGGCTGGGAAACAGGGGCTCACCAGTTGAGTAACTTCAAACCTCGTATGAACCCGGCAGCTACACCGACTGAAAGGTTATACAGTAAAATGGTCGAGACTATTGCCCAATAAGAGGTTCGTGAACACGACGATGACCATCACCAAAATTGTAAACACGAAAACAAACACAAACACAATGCATTTACCACCATGAACAACAGCACCAAAATGACCAAAAAAAAACACTAAAAAATACACAAATACGAATGGGAACAGATTGTGCATGACAACGTCTATGATCGCAAGAACAAATGCGAACACACAAGCAAACACAAGCACATACACCAACACGTTTTTCATAACCGAGACCACTATAAAGAATACAAACGCGAACAAGAACAGGGAACCGATAACGATCTCCGGGACTGTAGACAATGTTGCAGGCGGAAGCACATTTCTTGGTAGAAGTAACTTTTGTTGCGAAGATGTTTACAACATTGAAGAAACTTACACTTAGATATATATTTTCTTCTAATGCGTTGAGGGTAAGACTATAGCTATATATTATCATGGAGTGATATTATACCTCCTTTAAGTTCATATCAAACTAGTTCGCAAGGTCTTTAACCCTTTGTACTTTTGACCTTCAAGTTTCCCCTCGTTAATTCCCACGGTGTCCATATAAAGAAATACATTAGAAATTATTCGGTCCATTTTCAGACAGTCTAGTTTAGGAGCCCGTATTTCAGACAAAGAAAAACATAACTAATACTTAGGACCGTGTGTTGCTTTCATTCTCACTCATGATTGTTGTATTAATTGATAAATTTGCCGAATGTTATTGATGTTCCGAAGTAGATAATATTGAACCAATCATGGATCAGATGCCCCATAACGCGAGGCTTTGCAACTTCTACGTAGTTATTATAGAGGAAAAATGAGTTCTGGAAAGGAATCATCCAGTACTCACGATCATTTTTTTATGACCAAATAATTTATACCTATTTAATGTTTCCAATCAATATATTGAGGTAATTTTACAGCGTTTAATTGAACTATTAATTGTCACGTAGAGAATAAATCAACAGAACGTTTTAATCATTTATTTGAGTGGAGTTTCTTGGAGCTAGGCTTCCGAAATAACCTATCAAATAATTTTCCCCGGGGACAAGGATAGTACCATCCCTACCGAGCTACCGGCGATATTTGCCACATTACAATATAACCATTCTGCGTTTTACACAACAGGCCAATAACGACTCCCTTTTGTTTTGTTTACTTTTTCTTGTAATCACATTGGTGGTGGTTTATATAAAAACCTATATATAGGTTTTTATACGTGGGACAATTTTTTTTAACATGTTTTAGACATTGAGACAATGGTCTTCCTATATTTCAGCCACAATTTCGGTAGATTTTTTTTTGTTCCTTGTACTTGTCCTACTCGTAGTACAACATGTGCTGATACATGATATTAATATAGAATTTCTTGTGTCTGTGTCATTAACAGGTTCAGCTCTTTCAACGAGGACGAAAAGTTTTGTTGTTGTAGTTTTATGCAGTTCCATGATATGCTATCTTGCAACGAAGAGCGAACGATCCCTTCATTTTATGGACGCAGCGGGACGAATAAAGTACCATAGAATACCAATCGTCAACGGAACTCAAACCTTTCGAGCCCCTCTTCTTCCTAATTGTTCAAAGCAAATCCAGTACTGGGGAGGGCCAACATTTAATCTACGGGATGGTAAATACTACTGTCCAGACATCAATTGCTCTGTATCTTTCACATCTCAGCAAAGCTTTTCTGTCTCGAAGAAGAGCCACGTGATTATACTTCATCATCTTGGAAATTGGAATATTTTAGATTTCGAAAGGTTTGGAAATATTTAGTTTTCCTTTATTCATGGAATGTGAAAATTACGCGTCCCATCTGTTTTAGAGAAAGTTCATAGCGTCGACAACGGACACAAACGAAGCTTTGGTTAAATTCATAAGTTGCAATCGGTATCGAGCTTAAAAATTTCTTAGTCACTGGGTTGCTTGGCTTTTTATTACAGTTTGGAAAATTGCATCGTTGCACATAGTACTGTATTTCCGACTAGATTATGACATTTATGTGGTTATTTATTACTTCAGTGGTATGTTATATGTTATCTATAGTAGTTATGTGAGTGTTCATTGAACTATGTCATCTGCCATGTTCCGTCATAAAAAAAAGTTGTATTAAAAAAAAGCGTTTTCGGAACTTTGTTCTGCTACTGTCCTTAGACGTCGTAGAACAGGAATAGACATTCAAATGATCAGTGTTGGGAATCGTGTCCTTTCTCTCTTCTTCGCGATGTCACACACTCAGTGTACTATTCTACGTTTCGGGGTATGAGTAATGTAATATAGCATTAAGACAAAGATACCCTTGAGTTATTGATTAAGGACGATACTTTAGTGCATTTCGAAGTATTTATTTGTATTTAGCTCTAATTCAAACACAATAGTTGAAAACAATATCTAGATTCGATACTACAGTACGTCTTTCAACATTTGTACAAAGTTAACAGTCTTTTCCCACTCTTTTTAACAGGGCTCGTTCTACTGGTCAGATACTCGCTTACATGACACGTGAAAGTGCACCACTGAGTCAGAGATCAAAGGACCTCAGTGCTTTTGATTGGACCATAACATATCGCTCTTCGTCTGATTTTCCAATTCCATACGGTGTTCCGAAGAAGTCAAAAAGTACTTTTGGACCAAACAAAAATTGGGCTGAAGGTAAAACCAAACTCGCCGCTTGGTTTGGTTCCAATTGCGACTTAATGTCTTGGCCAAGAACTACATTTGTCAAAAACCTAAGTCAATTTTTTAACATTGACATGTTTGGTAAGTGTGGGAACTTAGTCTGTGAAGATAGGACTTGCTTGAAGATAATCTCAGATTACAAATTTTATCTTGCTTTGGAAAATCATTTATGTGTCGACTATATCACAGAAAAGATGTGGCGAAACGCCTTCCAGAATAATGCGATACCAGTGGTGTACGGTGCAACAAAAAGTGACTACGAGAGACTTGCACCAAAGAATTCATTTATTCATGTTAATGATTTTCTTAACATGTCATCACTTGCTTCTTATCTAAAAGTTCTGGACGGTAACGATACTTTGTATAACTCATTCTTTGAGTGGAGAAAGGAATGGGATGTAGAAACGACGTCTGAGGATGAAGTCATTACTGTGGACACATTGTGTTTGATGGTGAAAAAATTGGTAACCGAATCTTCTTCGGCAAAAGACACGACCGCATGGTTAAGATCATGTGTTAAAGCAATTTTGCCTAAACCATTTTAATTGGATTCAGCTTGAAAGCGAAGGTACTGAAGGAGGGTTGGAGGATGTTGGGCAGATGGGCAATCTCAAATTCACTGCTTGGCTACGCAGGAAAAATCCAGACTCGGATTTGCAAAGAATTGTGGCGGCGAACAGTTATTTCCGCACATGTAAATAAAATAGATCTCTTTGAGTAACAAACTCCTTCAAAACAATACGTACAATTCTCTAGTTTCGTTCGTTATTCTCGAATTGAA
>JAIPMN010001217.1:10025-21844 GCA_020650975.1 Apostichopus californicus | reverse complement strand
ATATATATACTATGCGGTATTCTATACCGGTACTGTATACCAATGCCTCTCCATTGTTATGGAACGGATCCGAATCAATTTTATGATCCGGGTTCGGATCAAATGTAGATATGATCCGGATCAGGCTCTTTTCGGAGTCATCTTTCTGATCCGTATGAGATTCGGGATCTTTTACAAGTTGTTTAGTGTACCCACTCTTCGGATCAATAGGGATCCAGAATTAACAATGCTCTCTGTATTAAACATATATAAAACAACGTACGGCATCGAATTATGTGTAATAATATACTACAATATTGTGAAATAAATTCCGTCTTGTTGTTTGATCCCGTTCAGATCAAATATGGATCTGATCCGGATCAGGTTCAAATCTGATTATTTTTTTTGATCTGATCCGGATCAGATCTTGAGCCTTAACTCCGACAGAATATGACGTCTTCTGAATACCATATCATAGGAAAATTTGTGTTTAAAGGTGGACGTTGTTTTATATATGAAACGAAATCTGCGGAACTGGACTGTAGTGAGGAAAAATATATGCACCATTCCACGTACGGATGATTCAGGATCAGTGCAAAATATATAGTCCGGATAATCCTGATGTGTCTATTCGTTTAATTATCTTGGGTGACAATTGTTGATGTCACACGTTATATACCATTACACGTTTATTTCACGTTGTCCTTATTTTGATGAAATTCAATCACGTTTAACCCCATAATGAACAAAACACCATGACAAACCTAAATACTCTGATGTGATCATTTTGAAGATTTTTTTTTAAAGTTTTTTTTTGGAACTGTTTGACTTGAAGCGATCTATAATTTTTTTACATGAAGTTATACATTCAATACAATAAGTTTGTCAGTATAGTATGTATCCTCCTACATATCTCTCGTCGCTTCATCTAATTCGTTGAGAGATCTCCTATTAACAAGAAAATTCGGGTTTCAATTTTAACAAACAGCTGAAAAACAGCACAGGTAAAGATACGTGTCAGCGTCATTTAAGCAACGCGACGAAATATCTCGGTCAATGAGAAATGAATAACGGAACTTTGCGAGACGGTTTGACCCCACAAAGCTCAACGAACTCACGTTACCCATTCCTTCACTTGGCGGCACATAGATCGTCTAAATGCTTCTATTTAAATAGGCCAAGATCCCCACACCTTATAGACATAACAATAATATCTTTCATCTGCACACGCAAGGCGTTTAATTTCCAAAAAAAAAAAAAAAAATGATAAAACTGAGATTATGTATAGACTTTTGTGTGCATGAATAATATGAACCTGTTGGCTGAAAACGACTTATGGCAAGTCTAAAAGTATGGAAGTATGAACTTGCATGCACCGACTGTTCTATTGTATGACAAATAACACCAATATTCTCGTGTTGTTATCCTTTCAACCACTGCGTTTTTGGCGGCTGTATATTAATTGCTAACTGGATATTAATTATGCAACGTAATCTCTTCGTTTAATTGACTACAATTTCGCACTTTTGTATTTAACACTCGCTTTTCATTACATCGGAAGTAATCTCAGATTTTACTTTATTTTTCTGTTCTTTTCCTTTCTTTTCTTTCCATATTTCTATTGTCCATTTCTATTGTCCTTTTCTTTTGTCCTTTTTCTTTTGTCCTTTTCTTTTGTCCTTTTCTTTTATCTTTGATTTTTTTCTATTCTTCTCTTTACTTTTTCTTGACTTTTCAATCTCTGTTCTTCCCCTGTTGATATCACAGCCAACGATATCACCTCTCCTATAAAGGTTATTGGAAACTTAACCTTGCATCAAAGGGAAGAACTAAGCCTCACTTATAAATCCCTTTACCCCTTAGACTCTGCCTCTAAGTCGTTCATAATATTTACAAGCGTAATCACCCAGATTTAGCATGACCAAACGTAAACCCGCTCTTCGCTTTGACGTTTCTGTTTTTTTTTCTTTCGTCGTTCTTCAAAACTCTAATAAAATAAAAGTCATACCCGGGTATAACATGCTTCTTCTCCTCCTCATCTTATATTCAACTTCCACATTTTTTGTGTTTATTTTGAGTAACAAAGTAGACCCGACCGCGTGACGCAGGCCTAATATTTCTGACTTTTAAGCAAAGCTTGTTCTGCCGTTGACAGCTGAGCTTACGGATATTAATGTTATGAGGCTTGGTGGCCTGTTATAGTTTGGATAAACGAGGAAAATGTGGCCCAAAAGCCGGATGGTATCCCCTGGTAGCCCCTACTTATGCTAACGGGTTTGTTTTGACGGGCTTTTAGACCGCACATGCCTGCGAGCAAAACTCGAATCAAGACGAAAACACCAGACATAAAACGACTTGCAGTAAACAAGTGAACTTTCCATTGTTGCCGTGCAGTAATAAGAATGAAAGAAGTAGCGGGCAAAGTATGATAATAAAGATAACAATAAAATAGATATTAATAGCTATGAGGTGCAATATCTCGCAGATTTGCGGTCCCCCTATTAATTTTTTTTTCTTGCAATGAAAAGAAAAATCGATCTCCAAGACCGGTAGGTAAGAAAATTTGAAAAGAAAAAGAGACTAATGAAAAAAAAGTTGATGTATTTAATTGGTCTCGTTATGTCGAACGGAATATATTAATAGCTTTATTACTCTACATTCTTCTTAGCTTTACAAGGGGCATTGAAAACACAATGCTATCTGGCAACATCCCGTAGGGTAAAGTATAGTCCTATATAATAGCTTTAATGTCAAAACATTGGAAACGGGTCAACGTGGGCACAGCCAAAAGCAATAATAATAATAATATAATAAACAAGAATAAAAGAAAGAATTAAAAGTATATAATTGAAGAGAAATGGACGAATACAATTTGATGAGCATTAAGTTCTGGTCCGTTTAACTGTAGACAAAAAACATTGGCATATAGGTACATAAATATATAGCGTGTGCAGTACAACCTATAAACAGTCGAATATTCTTCAACATTGTTTTTGTAAAGCATCCTCCTTTTTATCAAAATTTGTCAAAACTTGTACGACTTAACGTCTGAGCACCCCACCCCCACCCCACCCCCCACACACACAATTCGATACAAAGAAAAGTAGGTTGCTCTCTCTCTCTCTCTCTCCGGTGATTACTTCTATCAATTATAATCTATGGATTGTATGATTTTACACTTTTTAAAGCAAATTCATATTTTGTTCTTTAAATATCTAGCACAAATCATGCTTGTCTTCATAAGTAAGACGCGAATACAGCATTAAACAGGCGCACTAATTCATCAATGTTGACACTGCTTTATAAATGTCGCTTTTTCCCCCCCCCCAATCGAAGCTTATCATAATTATCAAGGCCTATATGCATTTTCTTCATTTACTAAATGATAACAAATTTCCCACTATAGCTTTTATCACGAAAAAAGGGATGATAAATAAGGCAGATACTTTGCCTCCCTTTAGTTTAATTTCAATTCAGTAATAACGAAAATGCCTTATAAAATGTTGATAACCACTTTATTTGAATAAATCTCATTTTCTGATATACATCCTTTTTAAATTCCCTCAAATGAAGCTTAAAATCAGATTATCTTATCAATGTTATGATTTCAGCTTTCTAATAGCCCCCTTTTCTTTCTTTATTTATTTATTTTTCTCTGTTTTCTTCTTTCTTCCTTTCCTTCTTCGTGTCTTTCATTCGTTTCCTAAATTTAAATGCAGCGTGAATAAGCGTGACAACTTACTTTTGCATTTAACTCGACATGAGTGTATACGCTGCAGTCTGTATAACCCTTTCTTTTTATACAGAGGCGGAGGGACAAAGACGTACAAACTCATCACGTCATTGCTTAAACAACCAATGCCCAAAGGACAGCAGAAAAAACCTCTCAAAGCGCCACAACTAAAAACAAAAGAAAGAAAAAAAGGGTCTCAGATTCGGCTAGTGAGTTACCCTTGGCAGTTTACTGCGCGCACTCACGCGTATATAGCATTATTTTCTCGCTTTAAAAACCCAAAGAAATTGTCAATTTCTTAAGAAACTTTGTTTTAAGAACACCATCTGTCGCGGCGAAGAAGAGTTCTCCTGCTCAGAGATGATGATGACTTGTAACCGTGACAGACACCCGATACGGAGAGATAGCTAAGCTAGGATTAACTGTAAAATGACAATAATAATGAAAATTTGGTAAATAGAATATTAAGTTAGCGCCGTGCAGAGTCATTATGTGCACCCAAGGGGGTTACCGCAAAAACCCCGCAGCGAGGCACAGAGCGTGATTTCGTCCGTAGGGGATGCAAAGTTTAAACCTCAAATGCAGAAAACAGTCGGAAATTCTACGATTAAAATCAAAATTGTATTATCAAATATTAATTTCGCTTATTTGTAAAAGGATATATTTCACAACATTTCTCTTTACAAATATATCAGATGGTTTGTAATGTATATTTCAACGGCTTCTGTTATCAAAAAAAAAATGTGGGTGGCTATGTCAAACGCGCATGCGTAGAGCTAAGTCATTACAGAAGGCAGTGATGTGGAACCTTTTAATTGCTACGTCTTAAGCAATCCTTCGATTGGAAAATTATTACTTTAATCAGGCGGTATGAAATTAAAATGTCACTTATAAGGCTTTTTTTGTGTGATCGTATACGGCTCAAACATATCAGTAAATAGTGAGTGACAAGTTTTTGCCTCACTTATCTTTATGAGAGAAAAGCACGTTTTTTTTTTATTGATTAAGTATATTATCAGAACCTATTGGCTGTTAATTCAATCTGTCGGATATACATATATACACAGTGCACGAGATATAAAGTAAAGAAGTAAGGTGTGAATGTTTGACGTGCGTAAACCCAAATGACTTATGGCTGGGGTTAATTACTCTCAGCTCGTTATTCTTTTAGTGTATAGGCTTCCATGATAAGGAGGGTGGAGACAAGATGATGGATAAAAACAGAACGGGGGTGGCGGAAGAATAACCAACACAACTGAAATCAAACCAAATAGCCAGGTGTTTTTTGTGTGATTTGTTAAACAAAAATATTTCATATATATATCGCCAGAATGGTGGAGCTGAGGGAGTGGAGGTGGGGTGCTTGGTGGGGGTATTGGGGGGCATCTTGTGACATAATATTTAAGAAAAGATAATTTAATTATCTCAGATAGTTGTAAATGTGCAATGCAAAGGCAATAAATAACTTACACAGATTTTGAAAGCTTATTAGATAAAATTATCGCTTACATTACAGTTACATTTCAAGATTACAAACGATTGAGTTTGTATTTTAACCCATTGTAAATAATCTATGTTGCATAATTCTTAAAACAAAACACACACACAGGACTCAAAATATGTACATGTGAATATTTCTTTACATTTCTTTTGCGTAATTGTCTCTTTCGCAAGAAACCAAAAACTTAAAAACAACTAAACAAATAGTAACGAAGGAGGTTCTGTATGGGGGGTCCGGGAGGGCGAGGGAGGGGGGGGGGGGGTTACGTGGGTTGTGTTTGGAGAGAAGCAAGATTTTGAGAATAAGGACTATAATGAATGTAGAAGCAATCACTCCGTTCTTATATTTAATAACGTAACGTTCGAAGGATCGTAAACCCCGCAATTAATGATATATATATTCTTTTATTTTATTTTATATTTTCCACTCATTTTTTTCATGCTACATTGTCAGCCTTTTTTCTCCAGTCTTCTCATTATATTTTATTTTATTTTGTCTCCTCTCTCTTTCAGGTCCCCGAACAAGAAAGATCCGTTCAAGACGGACGAAAGACGAAAAGCGCCCTCGAACAGCTTTCAGCGCTCCTCAACTACAAAGGCTTCGACAGGAGTTCCAGGTGTGCAACTATTTAACGGAAGAGCGCCGCCGTTCCCTAGCGATGGAGCTGAACCTTAGCGAGTCGCAAATCAAAATTTGGTTTCAAAATAAACGCGCTAAAATAAAGAAGGCCAATGGATATAAGAACCCTCTCGCCATTACTTTAATGTCTCAAGGACTTTACAATCATTCTACAATTCCGCTCCAGGGTGAATCTGGTGATGAAGAATCTGCGTAATAGCTTGAAGAAAAACAACCAAATTTTAATCATTCAGAAAGTGTTCAGAACTGATAAGCAAGAAATCAACTTAAAACAGAATCACATAAGCAGAGCATGCG
This sequence comes from Apostichopus californicus, assembly GCA_020650975.1. Taxonomy (NCBI): domain Eukaryota; kingdom Metazoa; phylum Echinodermata; class Holothuroidea; order Aspidochirotida; family Stichopodidae; genus Apostichopus; species Apostichopus californicus. The sequence goes on along the minus strand of JAIPMN010001217.1, from coordinate 15,695 downwards.
CATAACCATCATGATTTCTGCATGCGCATATTGTATTGATACAGTACAGTTCGAGTACCGTAAACTATAATTTATGTTATTGTTAATCCAAAGATGGAAGAGTGTCGTCTTTATGGACAACTCATAAAGGCAGTGATGTGAAACTGATGGTTTAACCATTTATTGTGCACTGAGGAGGAATGTATATGAGCTCCCCTACCAACCCTACCCAACCCACCCCGGCACCACCCGTCTCCTACGTCCAAATTAACAACCGTTTATTTTTAGAGGCTAGTACCATAATGGAAGGATAAATCAATGATAGAGATGATAACTGCAAAGTAAAGATAAAAATTTAATCAATGTGGATATCAGTTTGTTTACTACCTCAAAGCGACTGGAGTGCAAGACTAGTATCCAATTTATGTAAATTCCTCATCTGATACCGTCCAACCTCATATCGCATAACTTTGATTCTCTACTGTATAAAATTCGAGATGTGCATATGTGCTAGTATATACACAGCAAAGGATAATGTTATTGATAATTTTATCAACAAAATAGATATATCGAAAGATTCAAGGTTACATAAATACGTGAATATTTACCAAAAGTCAAATGCCAAGTACAAAACCCCCTATGCCGGCTCGTCTCCTTACACCCAACTTCCTTCTCCCATCCCTTCTCCCCCCCCCCCCGCTCTCTTCTCACCAGACATCCCTTTTTCATAAATAGGTGTTGAAATGGTGTCATTTGAATTTATGATTTTATGCGGTTATGCAAGGAGTGCAATCGAATGCATAAGAAAGTTGAAAGTCAACCAATTAAACACTGCAGTAGGGAAGGGGAGGGAGGGGTAGAGAGGGGGAGGGGAGGGAGGGGACAGTGATGGATGTATCATAGTTTGGTGGTAGGATGTGTAAAAAAGCTTTATATCGTGTGAAATACTTGTATATATGACAAAGATATCAAATTATTAAGTTTCTTAAAATATCATAACTGGTTCATATCATGTGCATGGTTGTTGTCTACGAAATGAATAAAACAGGGTATGCTTACAAATACTATGTATTTTTATTCGTTTAACCAACATAATTAACTTAAGTAAAGTAAGACACAGTAATTAATTTTGCAATATGAATATGCATTGCACACGTCAGTGTATCACGACATCTGGGATCTTCAACCCCGGCATAAAATTACGGAGGGCGCTGTTATATCGGTCCATTCTAGTACCGCGAAACTTGGCAATCTGCAGTCTCTGAAATCACTTAGAAGTCCTTTGAGGAATCTCTGACGGACGTTTCTCTGCAAATTTCCTCATTCACAAATAGTTTGTTATATTTGACCTACGCACGTGTGATCGTAAACCAATCAGAAAGTTTCTTGGAGGTATTGTCGATCACGTCCGCAAAACTGAGCTTAAATGTAGTCAGTATAGGCCCCAATTGCAAATTATAGCACGCTATAATTGCTAGAAGTTTTCAAAAAGTACTTTCCTGTAGGTCTTTACTCTCCAAATTATTCTCAGACAATTTTTAAGGAACACAAGATGACTGAATGTCCCAGTGAGGAAAATTTCCTCAAAGGTTGTAAACAAATATTGAATATCTAGCATATTTGGGGTCAATACAGCATACCTTTAATTGCTGTGAGCGTCAGTAAAAATGTATTCAAGTCTGCGGGAACGGAATATACCGGACTAGCGATTCTTATCTTAAATTTTGAAAACGAGATCTTTTAAAGCATATTTTCAGCACTAGCACATATACAAAATCTTTGTAGATCTGTTAACAGGACAAATCACGCGCATTAGAACCCAAAGCCGTATCTATCGCACTGTTAGTACCCAGAGCCGTAGACTGACATGGCTCTATTAGGACTGATATGAAAGCGCCCTCTAAAAAAACTGAAGATCCTCAGTATAGATAATCTACTACGATATCAATCCTTCAACTGTCAATGTGGCATATAGTAAAGGATAATTCCAATAATTAAAGTTGGTCAAGTCTTAAATATGTCTAGTTTGGTTTTCAGCATATATCTACATATGTAAAATATTGTCTGGAATGTTCATTGAAGGCGATGTTGATGATGTCATTAGCTTCTCTTTTCATAAGTACTTGTTAATCTCCATCTTTAACAACAGCCTAAAATAATAAATGAATCACAAAATCGTGGTTATACATCGTAAACACACGTTTAATTTGAGACCACGAAACACGTATGATTTTAATTTGAGTTTGGTGTTAGTTTTGATGAGTTTGTAACAATCGTTCACGTAATAAAATAAGTAATCCAGCTAAACTTTGATTGATATGCCTCAGATTTTTCAAGGTTTATTACCCTCTCCCCCCACTTCAAAGAAAAATGAATAAATAAAATTGGTACTAAAATAAAGCCTGCGCTGATATGTGTGTTATGTCTGTTAAGAAAAAAAAAGTCTGCAGAATATCAGACTATGCTTTTTTTTCTTCAGTTCTTCACTTCTTATTCTAATATAGTAAACGTTTGAAAAAATGGCTAATTTCAGGAAATTGACGCGACGCAACGAGTTGATGCGTCTCGTCAAAAATGGACAATTTTTTAATTTTTTTTATTGACAAGGTTGTCACATTGGCAATATCATATGTACTTGCTTTCCCATACGAACTTTTGAAATATTGAAACATGTTACAATGTGCAGGAACCGTTATTAAAGTAAAGTGTACCAAGTGAAAAACGTCTGTTTTTTTTTTATAATATATCTTTGAATTTTGGGTCAGGCGTCGATACTAGATTCTCATGTATGAAGTGAGATTTATGTCGGTTACCCTCATCCGACTTTATCCCAATTTACGAATGGACAATGTTACGAATACCCGACCCATAACACAGTCAAATGTCAATGTGAAGTTTTCAGGTGTTGTGGGGGTAATGTACGTAGACCCTCTTTTTCACGCCCCACACAAGACAAAATGAAAGTAGTTATCTTCACAACCTTGGATGTAGAACTAATTATACACTTATTTGACAGGCTAAATATGACCAGAAAGCACAATTCCACGTCTATTGGGGGGGGGGGGTGGGAGGGGAGGGGAGGGACGGGGAACGCCAGAAGCCCCTACATGGTAGTCGGCTTCAAAGACCCTGAGCCACACCTCCTTTGTAAATACTGCATCTGGTCTCACTCAACGTTTAATATAAAGTTTTAGTCGAGAATACTAATAGTTCTACATGATGGATTGTCCTTACATATTGTCGCTCTGTCACAGCTTCAAGTTAACGGCGACTGCCCTCTATTTTTCTATTTTTTTTAAGAACAACAATTTCTTCATTAGATACACGCTTGTAGGCCACTCAACTATGGCAGGCCATTATTTTTAAAAATATTTATTTATTTCAAATACTACGTTCATTTCTATGGTAGAATATGTTAATTAGTTTCCGTATATGATATATTACAACTTAAGTTAATTTAAGCTAAATTTAATACAAATTCTACCTCTAGGTGGAATAATTTTCGCTTACACTTAATTGTATCTTAATTCTACGATAGTAGAATAGAGGCGGTGGGGAGGGGGGGGGGGTTGGGGTGGTTGGGGAGTTTGTGGTTTTCATTTGTTTCCAATTAATAATTGAGAACAGTACAGCTAAGAACGAAATCGTATGATTTGCAAGAGAAATAAAAAAGCAGGGTTTTATATAGATGATTGATTCTCCATGGAGACTAATAACTGTAGCTGTTCGTTTACTTCCACAGTGTATGCTTTCAGACTTTTAATTCGATATTCTCTGATTCCTTATGGTTGTATGATATGAATGAGCTTAGAAGGACCGGTGGGAGGGGGGGGGGGTGACGTGAAATGTGCAAAAACAAAGGACATTTCTTTGAATATTGAATATTTTGCTCATATAAAGTTGTCACCTCTCAACTACAACTGAAACATTAACCTTCTATTTTTTAAGCAAAGACATGAACACTTTACGAAAGTATATATAAGTGTCAGCTTTGACATAAATGTCTTTTATTTGACAAAAAACTATCATCATTATTTGAGAAAAAAATCAATAATACACATGTTGATAAATTAAGCATTGTAAATAAAGACAATAAACTTAAACTTTGACTACGTTGCGTTTCCTTCTCTTCTGTGTGTCACGTCATATTTTACTGCCTTAACAAACTCTCTACTCTTCACCCCCTTCCCTATCCGTTCCCAACCCCTCCCCTCCCCCGCCCCTTAGCTTCCCTCGCATACTTCCTCTCCACATTCTCTCCCTTTGTTAAAACGTCTATAGCATATTATGTAGGACAACTTTTTCATTACGTAAAGTTTCTCGGCGAGTTTTTTTTGCATAGAATATCATGATGAACCTGCAAATGACCACAATGATTAAATCCAGGGGCGCTACTATACGTATACTTCTGGGTGGCTTTAGCCGCCCCAGAATAAAGTCTGATGTGGGGGGGGGGGGTGTTCATTCCCTTCCCCATTTTCAGTCAGAATATTACAAAAAAATCCTAACATGTACAGTCATAAATATATAATATGTATGTGCGGTTCAATCTAAATAGTCGAAAATTCTTCAACAATGTTTCAAAGATTGCACCATGTCGCAACTAAGACCCTTCATTTGACCAAAATTTGACCTTTCCCACCCCTCCCCTCCGACTCCTCCCATTCGACCTCTCCCCCAGACGAGATCACACGTTCGACCACAGTACATACATTACACATTGCAGCCTCCTACCCAACCCCCCCCCCCCCTCATAGTGAAATAACGGGGGAATGAGAATATACCGGTATATAATACAATAATACTTCAGAAAAGTCACCAGAGATAGAAGGTTGTGCACGAAAACCAAATAGATTCGCTGTCCTGTACTGATACCTAAGTCCAATTACAATGGTAGTGTTACCGTGTAATCATGACAGTGCTTTAGGTCAAGGACCGAATCAAGTTTCTCTTGAAAAGGGAACCGTAGATACAACACATGAATTCTTAGCCAATAAAGACCAAGGTAAGGTGTTGAAATGAGTTTAGTCCGTTATGGTTTTGTTAGCGCCCTTTTCGGTTTCCTTTTCATTTTGTTCAGAGTGAGAGAGGGGGCAGGGTAATGTTCGGAACTGTTGGTGGCATTGGTTTCTCCAATAAACATCTCCCAACAATATATGTATATCTGAAGACAAGAAGATCGCAAATCTAAACAACATAATTTCCAGAATTTATCATGGAAAATGTTGTTTTTGAAGGAGAAGGGGAGGGGAAAGGGAAGGGGGAGGAGGGATGGGTAGGGGGTTTACTGTTATGACACTATTTATTTGCATCATACACGGAATTCTGACCTGACCACAAAGGTACCGAATAAACTCCCTCTCAATAGCATTAACGCAATTGCGACCCGGATCGAAATATCTTTAGCGTTTCATCTCATACCAGGGAATGAGCACGTGGGCGTTTCGAGTCAAATTTGTGGTACTTCTCGAATTGTAGATAAAACATACAATTCAAGAAAAATTGTTTATTTCGATTTAAGTGAGTATGAAGTTGTCTCAGAAATGCTGCCAGTATCAAATTCGTGACCTCTATACTAAAAAGGTCAAACAAATGCAGATTATATATTACGTAATACCGTATAGTGTAAACCAGTGGCGTAGGAAGGTACTTTTGAGTGGGGGGGGGGGGGCTGAAGACTGATGGCCGGCC
>JAIPMN010001215.1:0-28902 GCA_020650975.1 Apostichopus californicus | reverse complement strand
AGAGCATCTATCTTCCAAAAATCCTAGCAGCCTAAACAACAGCAAACTTGTCTCAACTCCTTAAATTGTTCTATACTTTGCGAATTATGACTGATATCCAGTAGGAAAATGCCTTAAGAAATAATTAATGAGATGTTTTGCCATCTAAAGTATATTGGTATTCTGACTGGTATTTGTCACGTTGTTGTGTTAACGAACCCTATTCTAACCAACTGTTGCTAGCATAGACAACATAAAATTGCTCACAGGCCTACCCAGGTTTGTTGTTCTATAATCATACACGTGACGAAAGTCGAACGTTACTTTTAAGGCCTAGATATGCTGAAACTGGTGGAAGAGACTACACAAATTGAGATCAACAGCCGATCCAGACAATAGCTCGTGAAACTCACTACCAAACTAAGACCGTTTTACACAATTACTTCGCATTGAGATTGGTCATAGTAAAAATCTAACTAGACGAACTGTTAAGATTCATAGACGCTGCCTGATCACAACGAAACTACATCCAACCTGAAATAAATACGACGGAAAACGTCCAATAGAACCGCTGTACTACAAAGTAAACCTTGCACGCAAAGTAAGGCTTCCGAGCGGCACGTTGAAGCCAATGCAAATATGTTCGAGTTTTGAGTTTTAGATTCTACGGATGCCCATAAGCTAATTTTCAATTGCCAATAGCCTCCTATTCGTATGAGGCGTAATGCACATGTTATCTCATAGGCTGGTCTGTGGGAGATACGGTAGCTTATAAAACAAGGTTTCCACAATTTGGCGTCCGGTGACTCCAACTGACCTTTGACCTCCATAAAATCTTGTATTGAACGTGTACCAACTACATATTAAATATGAGATTCGTCCAACCTTTCCTTCTTGAGTTATCGTGTTTACAAGGTTTTCACAATTTGACCTATAGTGACCCAAATGGACTTGGATCTCCACCAAACACAATAAGGATCTTGAACTCAATGTGGTACTCCTTCACACGATAAACGAGATCCAAGCTTTATGTCCTGAGATATCGTGTTTACAGGGTTTACACAATTTGGCCCCTGGTGACCCCAAATGAACTTTGACCTCCACAATAAACAATAGGCTTTGCTCCTTATGGTACTCCTACTTACGAAATATGAGATTGCTCCAAGCTTACCTCCTTGAGATATCGTGTTTACGAGGTTTTGACTATTTGGCCCCTGGTGACTCCAAGTGACCTTTGACCTCCCCACAAAATAATAGGGTTCTTCTACTCAATGTGGCACTCATAAACATCAAATATTAGATTGGTCCAAGCTTCCCTTCTTGAGATATCGTGTTTACGAGCGAGGTGTCACACACACGCACACGCACGCATACGCCATCATGAATGCAAAGGTTGCGACTCTTATCGAAACCCCCAAAAATGTATTTATTAGCACAACCATGTGTTAAGACCCGGTGGGAAGCCGCCATGGAGAGTCTCCAGACAGGAAGTCAGCCATATCTTTTTTAAATCCTATATATGCGGCCTGTTACCCATTTAGTGTAAAATTTACTTTTTAAAGTCCATCTGTTTTTATTTATGATTAATTTCTTGGTCATTAGATCAAATGAAAACGAGAAAGGCAGAAGGGGATGCTACTTGAGTTGGCTGTATTCTTTTGTATCTTTTACAACAAAATATGTTAACATCAAACAACAAATTTAGGTGACTCACTAAAATAACAAAAATACATACATCTGTGTTGAACTCATGCATGGCGTTACCTGAGCACTTTATGGTATCCATGGCAAGTGATTTAGCATAGTTATGGTATGGTATGTTGCTGAGCTTAGGATAGAAATTTACATTTCATTCGATATGGTAGGCTATACTTATACTGCCCTCAAAATGAAATTTGTGCTGCTAATATTTATTTTTGCTTCAAATGATTTTTCTCAGTCCCTCTGAAAAACATGCCCCTAAACGACTTTTGTCCCCTCTCAAGCTCAAGAAATGTACAGGTTCTTTTTTCAACAGTTTCTTCAACACCACATTAGGTCAACTTCAATTTGGCCCTGGTGCCAAAATGTTTAGGAATCTTTAATACACAACTTTTCATCGCTAGCTCTTTTGAATTTGCCACGAAAAGGGCTTTAGACATTCGACCATAACAGTTTTTGTGATGCATTTTTTTCCCTAGACAATGGATGAGATGACAAATTTTATGACAATGGCAGATCAGAAGTCGATGATCTTTACTTCCAAAGTAATGACCAACCTTTTGGCAGATACAGTCAAAAGGAGTACTGAAAATAAAATGATTTAAATGATCAAGACTAACAAATACCCCCATTCCAAACGATTCAACAACTAAACTTTTGGTTGTTGTTGTTGTTTTTGTGCTTATAATTTTCCTTTTGTTTTACATTCCTTTTAGATGGACAGTGTAAGACATTTCTTAAAAGAGATAAATATTCCACACCGTCTTAGTTGGAAACAACATCATTTTAATAACACCTTGTCCCTTGTAATCTGTTTTGACTGGCTAAACCTTCTATTCTTCCAGGGAGTAAATCACAGTTATTAATCTGCGATGCCATAACGACAAATGCGTCTTTAAATATTTTACTTTCGTATTAATAATATTTTGGTTGAGTTATCCTTGTAATCTGATTCCTTTTTTAAGAACGTTCGCTTAGCTACAAGCAAAGTTCTCTGTATTGATCATTTCATTAAAGTAAAACTTTTTTTTTTGGTTTGTAATCAAAATAATTTACACTGTGGATAACTGAATGAAATTTTATAAAGAAAACAAAACATCAATTTGATGTGATGACATCATTCAGCCTACTGTTGCCAGATGCATTCACACACTATCAACTTCTTATCTCACCATACAAAATGCTATGCGAGAATGTGGGTTTTGACTATATAAAATAAAAATTCAGGATTGCTTTGTTTAGCAACCAACTTCCTTCATTGTAATAACAACAAAGTCACCGCCGTCACATAAATTGTGCTTATTTATCGAAATGAAAAGCAGAAGAAGACATAAAATCCTTTCAAGCAACTCAAGTTTCAAACTCCAGCTATAAGTCATACAACCATTTACGTTCATTGCTATCGGCAATGATACATCCATATTGACATTAGCAAACGTCTATCGTATGTCAGCAGAAAGAAAGCAAATAAAAAACAAGAACAGGTATGGGAGAATTTCTTAAAATGCCATATGTTATTACTATAGTATTTTTTAATTTTTAAGCAAATTCAAATTATTTGGCTGGTTTTGAACACGAAACAGTTGAACTACAATTAAATACTAGAGTACCAATGGTATACGTATACCACCTGCGGTTGCTCGTAAGATCCATTTCATGCCCACCCCTGCTCTATGGCTATTTCGATCCCAATTTGGGTCTAATCAGCCAGACGCAATTATCTCGACATCTGTCGATTAATCTCTAAGAAAATATTTGACAAATATCTACAATATGAATTCAATAAGAGCTTCACATTTCTTGTCGTCGACATAAAATATATGGCTCATAACGAAGAGAATAAGAAGAAGACTTTAGATATAACTTTAGACTTGCTATGTCACAGACCAAGAAGAAAGAAACTATTCAGTGCTAAGAATATATGGTTTTTCAAGATAATCACCTTTAAATATGTTAACCGGGTATTGAAAACCGAAGTGTGCTTGCTCTTCCCTCTGGATTTTTTTCTGTGGACGTCCACGCTACCATGCACGAAACACTCCCTTGACCCCCTACATTTTCCTTTGATCCGCTTACACACATGATACGGAAAGGAGCAGCAAGCCCAAACAAACGTCGATAGCGACCAAATGATACAAGACACAGGTATCCACATTTGGTGAAAAATACTTTACAAATCGGGCACATGCATCTCAAACACATAGACTTTGTGTACCATTGCGTTCTGATTTTCTATAGCTGTAGACCCTTCTCTAGCAGACGACGTTTACAAAAGAATAAAACTTTCTAAACCGAATTACAACAAGCAGAACAGTACAGGGCTAGCAACGATTAATGACTCGAAGGTAGCCTGTATACCTGTGTGCATGTATACTCGTTTAATGGTTTGTTAAACGACACAATACCAACTGGGTTATGTAAGTGTCTTCATTTGTAATGTTTGATCTCAGATTTGTGATTGATGCCATGAGAAATGGCATTTGACTGTTAATTAATAAACATGCCACAGCGTACGTTACCATGCATGTAGGCCTAGGCCTAGTCCTAACGTCAGACGTAGGCCTAGACTTAGCACGGGTAGGCTACAAAGGCCGTTACCCAAGTGTAGTGTACCCAAGTTGTAGTTGACTTTTTCATCTAGCAACGCCTATTAAGATGATATATATAGAAGTATGAAACTAGCAGGTCAGAATGTATGCGAGAACTTGTAAATTCACAAAGGAAACAAGCTCAACATGTTGGAAAATATTAGCATGGACATGGACAATTCCGGACACCTAAGCCTTAAAACACCCCAAAACTATATCTATTTGGTATAAATCACCTGAAAATATACTTGATATGGTGGGAGAAATATGTTATAGTACGATACACGGCCAAACTTTCTTTCCTGCAAACTGTTTTCACGTTGTATTCCACGAAGATTCTTGTGATTGTGGAACTGGTATTTCTTTGCTCGAGTATTGATAATAATCGGACACACAGTCCCACAGTGTGGCGCTGGTGATAAAATTGGTGGCGCAGTTGCTCTTTCAGTAATTATAACAGACTTCATAGATCTCCGTCATTTTATTGACAAATATGTAAGTATTTACTTGCACACGGGTCATTTCGTACTTTTTGGTGAAATTTGGCTCTTCCTGTAGGTTGTCATGGTGAAATCGTGCATTTCTTAGGGGTGTCCGAAATTGTCAGTGTTCCGAAATTAGCGATACTGACTATACTAGTAGTAGGCTAGTTGCCTTATCATTTATGCATTTGGGTATTTAATTTTGTATTGGACATGTAATACCAGCCCAAAAATATGATGTAAAAGCTAGCAGCATGGTAGAAAGGTCAGTTTAGAGTTACTAACATACAGTAAATTAACAATGGAGTGAGTTATCATTGCAATAGGGTATTTCAGGAACCCTGCAGTGTCACTTATATAATTAGGTTTTTCATTTAAGGGTTCATTGATATTTGAAAATTTCAGTCATCAAAAGTTTGAATCAGTTGATGGCTTGAAGCTTCCATATTAAAGTTTGATAGCTGCATTCCTAAGACCTCGTTTTTGTTGTTTGCACTTAACTTTTCTTGTTCAATTTGAATTGAAGGTGTCTTGTCGAACAAATACTTGTTGAACTCAAATAGGAGGTATGAAGTGATGCAATATACTATCACGATAGTTTTCGCCTATTTCGATAGTACACCCTTACAATTTTGTAGTTCTTCCGGTGTACCCCTCTGAGTCATGAATGACCTAGCTGGCCTTTGTTTTCGTATTTCAGAGAAAGGGAATTTATGATCACTTTTCCATGTGGCTCTGCGAGACATAGAGGTTTATATAACATCCTCTCGCCATTGATATACATGTCCTTGGAACTTACACTCGCCACGTACTAATCATTTCTTTACTGGAAAGTCACAATCTTCGTTATTGGTTTTCATTACTTGTATTGTTTTATATCATTTATATATTCATACCGGATCTTTGTATTTTTGGACTTTTGGGAGAACTGTAAGTAAGTAAAACTTTATTGATCCCAAAGGGAAATTCAGGCACTCGTTCATAAAACAATGAAAATGTTACAAAAATAGATGTGTATATTGTACAATAAGACAGTAAGAATAATAAGAAAAAGTCATAAAAGTCAACGTAACAAAACCTCATTGAAAAGCTTTATTGCACGGGGTATGAAAGAATCTCTGTATCTATTGGTTTTGAGACACGGAAGTCTCAACCTGCCACTGCCTCTGGACATCTGACTACTATTAAGTAGCACATAGAGGGGGTGGGTATGGTCCTTCCATACCGCGTCCAGTTTGGACTCAAAAAGGCTGTGGTAAACCGAGTCAATGGAAGGCAAGGGTTCCCCGACTACTCTCTCCGCTTTCTTAATGATGCTGTTAATACGATCTTTTACATGTTTGTTGACATTCCCACCCCAGCAAATCAAGCAATAACGCCAAACCCCGCTAATGGTACAATTATAAAACATTTCAAGGATGTCGTGACGAACATCAAAATTTGACATCTTACGGAGGCAGTACAATCTAGAATTCAGCCTTTTAACCAATATATCAATATGATCTCCCCATGCCAAGTGATCATTCAGCACTACCCCAAGATACTTATATGACGTAACACGATCAAATACACTTCCTTTGACAACAACAGGGGGTGGAGGATTAGTATTGCGACGAAAATCAATAATCATTTCTTTGGTTTTAGCAACATTTATTTGGAGGAAGTTAAGATCACAGTAGTTCACAAAAGACTGAATTTGACGTGAGTAAGCTTCATTACCATTGACTAAGCCAATCATGGCAGTATCGTCAGCAAACTTAATGAGTGAGCACCCTTGTTCTGATGACCTGGCATCGTACGTGTAAAGTGTGAATAGGAATGGTGCTAGAACTGTTCCCTGGGGTGTCCCTGTATTTGAAAGAATAACATCGGAGAGGCACGAATGGCTGAGTTTCACCAACTGCTGTAATAGTAAGGAGGCCGCTTAAATTGTGATTTGGTGAGTTGCAGTTTAATGACTAATACCTACTACCCACAACACCAATTTGGTGACCCTGAGTTGATTCAAGAGTCAATTAGACTTCATGGTTTTACACTATAATGGCTTAAGGTTCAGACAAAAGCATGGATTATTCAAGGGAGGAAAGACCCACATTTTCTCTGGCATTTAGCCATTCCACTCTGTATTTTCCAACCGAGAGTTCCCAACTACACAGCGAACCCACGATCAGTAATGTTAGCCTTAAGCTTCCGCCCTATTGGCCTGACGATCCTCTGCTATGACTTGCGCTATCGCTTGCGTAGGTTAAAGCCCAATTTAGCACAAGGAAAATCAGTGGCGAAGCGTCCATACAGTCAGGGGGACGGATGCCCCCCCTGACGGACTCAAATGGACTGCTGGCACCCTTTTCAGCTTTTTACAACTTTTTACTTATTCGCGATTATTGACTTTTTTATTGCGCTCTCATCTACCTTTTGACATTTGTCATATTTTGTTGGCGATGACACCTATTTATTCTTTGTTTATCTACAAATTAGCAAGGCCCGGAAAGGGTCATTTCCGGCGATCTAGGGAGTATGTTTACTCAAAAATTTCTGTACGCTCCGCGCCAACCTGTGGTGGCGCTCCGCTTAGATAGTGTCGAAAGCGCCCCTACAGACCATTCTCACCCCCTCTGACCATACCGCTAGCTCCGCCACTGAGGAAAATTACGCCCCAGTCTACAACTTAGTATGCATATATTGTTTCGTTGCTAATGTCCAGCATAGCGCAAGAAGTGAGAGCTGTTACTTCTCACCCCGCCCGCCAAAGACCCTTACAATACTCTCAAAGAAACCCTAATTAAATGCACTGCTTTATCAGAACAGCAGTACTTGCAAAAGCTATTAAATGAGGTCACACTTGGAGACCAAAAGTCCTCGCAGTTATTGCGCCACATGCAGCAATTGTTAGACGATTGAAAATAAGAGGATTCCATCCCAGTCAAGCAGCTTTTTCTGAAAAGATTGCCGGCAAATGTCAACAAAGTGCTTGCATCTTGCATTGACAATACCACACTTGAGCAATTATTCGAAATTGAGGATAAAATCACTCGGTGGCAACAGCGCGTCTGAAGACTTGACCATTGCTAAATGGCAAAAGCAGGTAGACAACATAACGAGGCAGCTTCGTGAGCTAAACAAGCATTTTAACAGTACTAACCCATGCAGAGCCAATCGCGATCCCGCAAGGAATCTCCCGCACGAAATACAGATGGCAAAAGAAGCAGCAAGTGTTGGTATTGAACCACCTTTTGAGCTAAAGCCGCAAAATGCGACATTCCATGTTCAGAGAACGAGCAAGCCAGCGAATAGCCGCAACAAATTCTGCTGGTTCGCCTATGAAAAGTCCTATGCTTTATATCTGTGATTTGATGTTGGGACTAAAATTTTTCATCGATACCGGCGCTAAAGTTAGTGCTTCACCCCCTCAGTGCAAAGATCATAAGAACACCAGGATTCCTTTCACTTAACAGGCATGTAATAACTCAGTTATTAAAACATATATGCTATGCGCTCCATTACTATTGGTTTAGGCCTTATACGCACATTCCGCTGGATATTCGTCATTGTGCAAATTGAGTCACCTATTCTGGGTTGTGATTTCTTACATTACTTGATCTTAGGCGTGATCTTAGGCGATTTCAGCTCCTTCAAAATGAAGCTGCGCATTTGGTGTTTTCTTGAGGACGTGATCGGCGCTCTACCCAGCTTCTGTGTACTCTACACTGGCTGCCAGTTAAGGACAGGATAAGGTACAAAATCCTTTTGTCTGTTTTAAATCTCTGCATGGTGAGGCTCCCAGCTATCTGATTGATTTTCTTTCTTTGTATAATGCTCCTCTAAGTAATGTTGATTGTTTGAGACGTAGACTCCGCTCCTCGTCTGATACCACCAGACTCATGATTCCATGCTCAAAGCGTAAAACTGGTGATAAATCTTTCAAGTTATTGGTCCCCGCCTCTGGAACCAGCTGCATGTGGCTATTCGAGTGGCGGTTTCCGTCTCGGTCTTCAATGGTCTTATGAAAACATATTTATTTACTACGCAGTAATGTTGGTATTTTTTTATTGTGTTTAGGGTTGGTGGTTGTTTTATTGTGTAGTTAAGTTTAGTTTGTGTAAAGCGCTGTGATCTTTTGTCAAGCGCTCTATCAAATACATAGTAATAATAATATGTAATAGTAATAATTCTTAAATAAATGTTGACACTAAACATATATTTTGTACTAAAACAAAAATATTAAGCAGTAAATTAAGTTATTGGCTTTTTGTTATCTCACACTTATTCAACATTTATTTTGATCCACCCTAAAGAGTGGAAAACTGTACATCTTACCGATACTGCTGATAACCTTAAAACAAATGGAACAAGCTTCAACTAGGTCTTGTCTTTATTAATACGCAGATGCAACATTAGCTACTGGATGACTAAAATAAATGATCATCTACCATATACAACATATTGATTGTCTACCTCAATCATTTACTGGGCTATTGAGCACAAAGTTAGGCCCAGCTTCCCTTTGCCATATGCAAACCATCTGAACATAGTACAAGTATTTCTTTAGAGAGTAAGCGTCTCCTAGATGTCAGTGTCATATCTAAAACCACTAGATATGTTACTTTGTGGTGTTATAATAGTATTTGTGGTTGTTTGGGACCAATAAAGTATTTTCATAATAATCATAATAATATAATAATAAGCAACAGATATTATACTTTCATTAATAATGTGGGAGAAGCCTGCAAGGGCTTATGGATTACAACTTACACGTCAGGTGGCTTCCAATTCAACATTTTAATTCAAAGTTGGAATCTTTTCAATTTAGAAAGTCATTGCAGATGGGAAAACCGTAATTTGCTCTTGGATGAAAAACTCACCTTACTATGACCCGGCCGGGAATCGAACCCAGAACCTCCCAGCTGCAAAGCCTCTTTGCTTCAAATTCCACCACCTTTATCCAAACGGCCACAGCACCGTAGTATTTCTATTGCTGAGTATGTATTATGTTGTGGCACTGAATTCCCTGGTTTCCTTCAAAGAAGACTCCATACCTTTCTTTGGACTTGCTTTGACTAGACTCTTTGTCTGACTTGAGTGAAGTGATGCTCAAGTCCTAGTCAAGTCATTTCAGGTTTCTGACTCAAGTGAAATCAATCATTTGGGTTATCAATTCAATCAAGTGAAGTCAATAGAATGTGTGGCTCGAGAACAAGTCAGTGACTAAGGCTTGTTACAAGAATGGGTAACATGTGGTCTAGATGCACTGGTGCATGTAATCATTCTAAACTAAACTTGAGTAGTTGGCATAACTACAGGAATCCTTGTTGATTCGTGTTTTGTGTTTCAATGTAAGGAGAAAAAAATATTGTTCTCAGATGAAAACATAATTGTGTGTTTTTTTAATCTATTTCAGTTGTCTAACAGGTCAGTTTGATTCAAGGGATAAGAAGCTTGCAGAGAAATGACTAACTTACCTGTGAGGGAAGGAATCCGAGATAACATAATTATTCTGCAGCTTTCATGAAACATGATGTCACACAATTCTAAAAATGACTCCCTTTATCACAGGCAAATGTATAAAAGTATCTGTGGTTGGTTTGAGTCTTGGATGCCATGGCAAAGACAACATTTACTTTGTGGTGCTACTGAACGTTGCTGCCGGACACAGTTGGAATATTTAGCAACAGCCTTAGAACCTGTCTTTCATCGAGACTTTGCAACATCTCTTTGTGGTCAGTATCCAACAAGACTTATTTTCAAAAGGAACTTAGGATTTCTGGGCAATGAAGTTAAACATGCTCTTCCTGCATCATTTGAAGATACAGATGATAAATTGAGTGAATCTGGGATGGACAAGTTTGTTCACACATACATTGAAGGTGTGATTCAATCAGTTCTTCAGAAAATGGCAAGTACAACTATCAGTTCACACTGCACTTTCAGGTCAAATGAAGGCTTCAAAAAGGGAGAGGAATGTGAAGATATTAATACACCATCTTTAAGAACGGTAGATCATCGCGTTCACAGTGAAGCAGTCCATACTTTCTCTTGTTCGTCTATAGCAATAGAGAATAAATTACCATATATATCTTCCCAAAATTCATATTTAAGAAATAATCTAGACAACACTATCTTGCTTGGTACTCAATCAAGAGCAGTTTTACCTCCATTAATGGAGATCAGTTCAAATTCAGAATTAACAAGTGACAACAACAAAAGTGGAAAAAGCTCTGTCCAAAGAAAGCAAATTTCAGAAAGGCATTCATGTCATGAAAGGTGTGGCACCTTTCCTCCTGACAATAATTCTGACATAGCAAAATTCTCTGCAGTTAGTAGTATTGATAGGCCCCCTGCAAATGCATTGTTGCAGCAGCTGTCGTCCAGGAGAATCGCTACATTCACATGGTGTCTTAATCATCAAATGAATGTGTCATGTGCAACTTCAAAGTCATCATCAGCCAAGAGTGAAGTTAGCAGTCACAAACACAGAACCAGAGGCAGCTCTTTGACAGCATCTACCCAAGATTTCTTTTCTGCAGAAAAGTTGGAAAAACTAGGTATGCTTGCTGTCTTTATTTGTTACCTTAAAAAATCCTTAACAGTATTTGGTTAATCCAATTGAACTTTTTGCATTACACCACTGTATTAGTGTGGGGTAAGTAAAGTGTGAGTGCGATATCATAGGTGAAGTAAACTGTATTTGAGTAAGTTTTACATTCAAGTCAAAGGTGGGTTCTTTCCCCATTTTCCTTAATTATGCATAATACTCATTTCCTGAGGGAGAATAAACGAACATAATGATATTGACTCTAATTGGAGTACGCTACCTAAATCATTTGAGAAAATAGGAAATCATATGCATTTGATAATCAAAGAAGTCTTCAACTTGATATATAGGGAATGATGATTATTTGATCTCTTTTTATCAGGTCCATATCACAGGGCATTACGTACAGGCAAGGTAAAGGATCTCTGTCAGATTGGAGGGATTCCAGTTGCAGTGCAAGATATCTATAAACCATCTAGAATGTGGAGCAGAGAGAGCAGAGCCATGAAGCCCACCCTTTTCCCAGCAAATAGAGTGACTTTGAAGCAGCATTTTAAGGACCAGCTAGCAACTGTATGGCAGGTATTTGTAATACTTATAAAGATACACCCTCACACTGCAGGCAATCTGCACTGTGATTTGCAAACCATGCTGTTGCAATGCATTTTACTCAGAAGAATTACAAAACAGAGTTTTATATTATCACCATGTTTTTCTTTTTCTCTGAACCTGTCCTGTGAGTGATTATGTTGTTTTGTTTACTCACTGCCAAATCCCTCATGAGTAATTTCCAATGCTAAGTTCTTTATTCCTTGTCAAAGCCAAAATGAATCTATGCGATGGTGACTATGTTTAAACATGTACGTGCATGTGTTTGCAATGCCTTGCTTGTATACGTAGTAACTCTGAAAGCAAGTGCTAGTTACACTTGACATTTGGCCATAGTTTGCACCAGAATCTACATTTTGTGGTTTCCATGGTTCATTTGAGGTTGGCAGAGCTCAAAACCTTGAAAACAATAGCAAAAAATGTAATGCTTAAATGATCTTCATATGTTGTATGTAGATCAACCTTATGAATTACAAGGACCCTATGGGTTTTGTGTGGAGGTTAATAGTCATTTGTGCCATATACAACTACAGAAGCTTGGATGAACTTCACATTTAGATGTGTCAACCTTAAAAAGTGATTATCAGAAACGTGTTGCTTTTTACAGAGGTCAAAGGTCCTTTAAGGTAAACAGTTAAGTGTAAGTCCACATTGTTGCAAGAACCTTGCTGTCAACAATGACAACAATTTGAAATCTTGTTGCAATTTTAAATGTTCTCCTATAAATATTGCATATATTTTCTGTAGCCACCAAGCCTGTTGGCTTTATGTTTGTTTACAGTGGATGAATACAATTGAAGACCATGAGAAGACTGAATTTTTGGTTGGATTATTGAAGCTATGTGATCAGGACCTTTTGAAGTTCTTTTCAAAATGTTTGACCAAGAGGTAAGACTTGGAAACTAACAAAAACTGATTATAATAGTACTTATGGTGAATTACAAAGTAGGAAGCAAAAATTGAATCCTACCATACTTATGCCACAAATTTTGTGATCAGAGTAAAGGTCATGGAGGTAGATAGAGGTTAAAGTCTAAAACATTGTAAATGTGATATCTCCAAAAGTGCACCTCACATTAATTTGATACTGGGTACCACTTATGTGCTTACAAGAACACATACACACC
Organism: Apostichopus californicus; assembly: GCA_020650975.1. Lineage (NCBI taxonomy): Eukaryota > Metazoa > Echinodermata > Holothuroidea > Aspidochirotida > Stichopodidae > Apostichopus > Apostichopus californicus. The sequence continues at coordinate 15,884 of JAIPMN010001215.1, read as the reverse complement.
CACTGTTTTGATAGAGCACTGGACTGGTATTCATGAGGTCACTGGTTTTCAAAAGGAACAACATCCATATCTGTTGCTTGGGAGGAATTAGAACTTTGGATTTATCCTAGGAACATCAGACCTTTGTAAATGGCACCAAAACTTTCCCAAGGAAGTTTGATTATCAAGTGCCAATCTTTGACATGATTTATTCAGGTAGGTCATAGGTCATGAAAGACCCCATGTAATGATCTTCACTTGCTTGTAAGAGGCTTGTTTTTTGTTGTTGTCTGATACTGTATGTAGTTTAAAGTTACTTGTTTTACCAAATTTGTCTACATTTATTGTAAAAATGTTTCTGTTTTGGACTGACTTGTACAGAAAAGTTGATGCAGTTACATTGTGTTTCATTACATGAAGTGACATTTTTTTCATTACAGGTTAGAAGAATGTAGCAACATAAATATATTTTTCTAAGACAACCTGTTACTCATTGTGCTATCATCTCCTTTTTTCATTACAGGTTAGAAGAATGTAACAACATAAATAGTCTCTCGGACAAGCTGTTACTCTATGTGCTCTCATCTCTGTCAGTTGACGATTTGATGTCTGCTAGACTAGTTTGCAAGAGATGGAAATATATTGCTTCACATGATGAATTATGGAGAGAGAAAGTGTTTGAATTAGGTTTGTTTCTGGTATCTTATACTACATAAGACTTTTGTTGGAGATAATCTGGTGGGTGAGGTGGATTGCTTGAAACAATTGTTAGAATTTTCACATTTGTAAATTGAAATAAAAAAACTGATAGCATTTTGTATGAGGAAAATGGGATTTTTAAAATCTGATGATAGTTTGTAAATGCTTGTGCCAACAGCAGAATACAGAGAACTTTGACAGCTATGGAAACATCCCAAGTATATCACATTTCAGGGATGGATCAGCATGAAGATTGTAATAAGAAAGTAATTAATCATGTACGGTGATGACATCATAGATCATGTACTGTGATCCACTTCCTGGAGTAATAGAGGGTTCAGCCTGACAAAATAGGGTACATTTAGTCAGGGAAGTGTCAGTGATTTGAATATCCAACGAAAGAGATTCTCTCTGAAGCAATTTGTTGCTTCATTGGTTAGCCCTCAGTAGTACCCTAAAAGCAGCCTACACTAACTACAAAATGCCCTTCATCATCTGCTATACTTACATTTGGCTACAGGGCACAAGGATACTGTTATAAATACCATATATTAAAGTGCTGTTATCATGAAATAAAACATGCTCAAGAGCACTGTACAAAAGAACCAAAACCTGGAATATAAAATTACCAAACTTAAGAAAACCTAAATGTAATAAAAACAGCAGTAAAAGTAAACATGCTCAAGAGCACTGTACAAAAGAACCAAAACCTGGAATATAAAATTACCAAACTTAAGAAAACCTAAAAGTAATAACAACAGCAGTAAAAGTAAAACATGATATAAGACAGGGTAATAAACCACAATAAAGAACATACAAATATAAATATACATAAATATGGGCACAGTAAAGTGAATGAAACAATGTAATGTGAATAAGATTAATGTCCATACTCGCCTACTAGCCTAAAAAGATAAGTTTTCAAATGCTTCATAAAAGTGTCAATAGATGTGATATTTCTCAAGTGATGAGGAAGAGAATTCCAGAGTTTAGGACCTGCTGCACTGAAAGAACAATCTCCATATGTGACTTTGTTAGTATGAGGAATGATTAGAGAAAGATGACTTTGGGACCGTAATGCCCTAGCTGGCGTGTAGCGTTTCACCAAATCAGACATATAACTCGGAGATTGATCATTAAGAATACGAAAAACGTGCAGAATGAGTTTAATACTGTTAGTTTCAACATGATTTGCAGTGCCATAAGTAGATTGATTGCTTGTATGAAATAAATAGTAAACATGCGGAATTCTCAAAAAAAATTTTTAAAAAGATGTGTCTGCAGTCTAGTTTGTGTAAAGTTGCTTTATGGAGAAAGTTTTGTAGTACACTGTTGCTTTTGCTAATAAATGTGAACCGCCTTTTTCACCTTCTTGTGAGATAAACCTGTGACCTTTGGATGGCAACAGCATTGTCTTCAACATATTGTCTCCTGTTAGTTTCCTGCTGTCAGAGTATGAAATGAAACACTCCTAATAGAGAGAAAAACTTCATAGAAGATCGACAAACCTTTTAATTGGACAGTGATAAATGGACATCACATTTTATGACTCAGTAAAATCAAATACCCAAAGATTGCGTAATGATTAAAGTTTGAATTATTATAAAATAGCCTGTACAGGCTATAGAAAATGTTCAAATGTTTTGCTTTTTCTTGAAAACTAGTGCTATATATTAAATCAATTAGTACATGGAAACTTCATATGTATAACATGTGAAAAAGAATAAAAACTTTACACTGTTAACTCCCACTGAGAGTCGTTGCAACAAACTTCAGCCTGGCATTTGAACTTGTTTCAAGTTTTCCATGCACTAAAAGCCTTTATCTAATACATATATATCAGTATATTGTGTTGATAAAGAAGGTCATAAATGTTTTCAGTTTGTGTAATCTGCCTGAAACATTTAGCATGTATTCAGTTTCAAACCTTCATAACTGTTGCATATAGAACCAGCTAAAATAGCACATGAAGAAATCTGTGGAATTTGAGTAAGTTGTGCTTACAAGATGTTCAGTCTTTGTCCTCTTGTAACCTTTGACCTCCACAATAAAAATAGTTGTGGTTCCCCATAACAAATATGAATATCAACCTCCATGTAATTTGTGACTAACACACACACACACACACATGCTATAACCATGGCATAGATTTATTTTGCCTTTGGCAATAAAATTAATGGGGTTAATGCCTTAAGTCTAAGGGTAATCCTGAACAGCTTTGTTTTCTAAGTCTCTTATTCATTGCATTAGAATGAAGGCCAGAAATGTTAACTATTACTCTGAACTAGGTTGTGAGACACAGAGATGAAATACATCATATTTGGATTGTTATGAAATACAATCAAACTGCCTTTTAATATTTGGCGTATAGTTTGCCATAGTGGCTCACATTAGTATTTGTAACACAGAGTTGTGGGAGAGCCATCATTACGATCCTTTTTAGTACTTATATCATATTCACATGTTATTGATATTTGTCTTAATACCAGTGATTTGTCTACTTTGCCTCTTTTTACCTTCTGTATATCTCAATTATCATGTTATTATGGCATAGAACCACTAAGCCATTGGTTTTTACTCTTTTGTAGGATTGATGGAGGGAATTCTCGACTTAGATGATATGCTACTTGATTGCATGAAAAATAATTCTATTGACTGGAGAGCAGCCTATTGTGAGATGCTTACAGTAATCACCAATGCTAAGGAAGTGAAAGTACCCCACCAGAAGGTGCCACAAGGTTAGTTGTAATAACCATTACTGCTTAAAGTACTATGGACACCTAGTCAATTTGCCAAATATTCAGTACATTTGTTGTGTGTTATAATCTCATTCAAAGCTGTTGACATTTTCTGAAAGCTCTTTTCGTTCCAGAATATACACATTCAAAAGTTTTGATTAATCTGGGAAACTTATTTAATATGTGCAAAATATGAGGTGGAGTGCTACACCCATGAAATTTTCTTATTTTAGCCCTTATAAGTTAACCTTTAATTGCAAGCTCACTTATATCTTTTGAATAATGTGATCTTCCTCTTTTCAAAGAAGACAACATATTTCCAAAAATCACCTTAGGCCACAAACCTGTGTTCAGTGTCCTTGAAACAATGGTTGCAGTGACAAGGGATAACAGAACCGAAAATTAGGCAGTCACTCCTGTTACATCATCAAAGTGCAGAATTATCTAATGTTTATTCAAAAATAAATCTAGAATTAAGAAAAGACTGGTCAAATGGTCAATCTTTGATGTATTTTGATGGGAGTTGCAGCTAATTTCATGATTTCTTATGCCTATTAGAGTGATTAGGAAAATGTTGTTCATTGATATCCAGAGACCTTTAAATAAGTGTTTACATATGCAACACAGACGGAATAATGCAACTTAATGAAATGTGTGTCTTACTGTTGATGTATTACATTCTGAGCAACCTTGATGGGATTAGAAGAATATGCAAACCCTCAACCTTGTTTTGAACTCATTGCATTGATTGACATCTTAAAGTACTTGTTACTTCAGTCCACAGATATAAAATAAATACCTTGGCTTCACAAAATGTTCACATTACGTATTAGACTCATATGATAGATTTGGTGAATCTGTTGTAACTGACTCTCAAAGAGTATTAAAGACCAGAACATTGTGAGTTAGATTTGTCTAAAGTGAGTGGACCAATGAAAACCTCTGGCCTGTCTTCAAAGTAATTGTTGGTGAAATATCCAATTCATGAAAATACATGGAACTTTTTTGCTCATCCATGAGGCATGGAAATACAAATCTACTAGTTCATCATAGTTTGAACCAAAACATGTACTGACAATATTTCATACAAAAGTGCATAAAATATGCACCTCATGTTTTGTTTTTCTTATAGTTAAAGATGAATTGAGAAATTATTGTGAACATCGAGTCAAAGAGTTTCTGGAAAGAATAAGACCCAGGAGTTTGGATGTAGATGAAGGTTAGTCATATTGCACATGTGAAATTTATTTGAGATGATTGATGTATTGAAAGTGAAGAGATATCAACAGTTCCAATTTGTGTCAGAAAATTTGTCTTACTTTTGTATAACTTATAAATTATGAGATACTTAAGTTTCAGTTTTTTAAAAGGATTTCTAAGAGGCATGTTTATTTTAGACATGTAAAAGAGGATTGTAATCTAAGGATACTGGTGAATGTCTCATTCAATTCCTACTTGTCGTTTTCAAGATATTTTCCTTTGAAGGTTGTATTTTATGTTATGTGATATCATGTAAGATGCACGACTACAATTTTTTATTAAGTCAGATTTTGAACTCAGCTGTCTACCTTTAATTGTGGATGCTTCAGAATATGAAGACGCTCTTGCTAATTACTTTACAATCTCTGTACAGAGAAGGTTGGGATGGTACCCAACCCAAGCTCAAAGCAATGAGTGAAAAACAGGAAGAGAAACAAAACACATTTTGTCAATATGCGATCTATGACAACACACCTGCTTCGTTTATTAGTTCACTCTTGACACAAAACAAACTCATAATTCTCTCTTGATAATGGAAAGTGAGAATTGAATGAAAACTTTCACCAGGATGTTTACATAAAGATTTCCTTTTACTCAATAAATTTCCCTTTGAAGTTTTTTCGTACTTATATAGAGGTTGAAACCTTGTCAAGCCTTGAAGAACACTCAAATACTATTTGTTTTAAGTAGCACCAAGTCCAGCTTCTTCCTTGTGAAAATATTAGCAGCTAATAGTGATTTGAGCCACACTTCTAAACTATGGGTTGCCACTGAAACATGATTGCCATGCTTTTACAGTGGGTTGTTGGTTGAGTCGGGGAAATCACTGAATGGTTCAAATAGAATCTGACAGTCAACTTCCTTTGCATTGCACATTATAATTGTATACAAAGTTTTGATAAATGTGTATGTGCTGTTGTTTATCTCTCAGTCAATGTGCGATCAACTGCATTCAAACCAATCACTGTACAGTGTACTCATCAATCAACAGACAGTATCTATTGGGTGATTTTAGGCTTTAAAAATATATGAGTCATGAATAGTCTAGGAAAATCACAACATGATTCATCAAAAAAAATGTTTGGGAAGCTGGATTCTAGAGCTTTCTCTATTACTTTAGTATAGTGTCTATGAATGTGAACATAAAATACTTGCCAGATTTGTCCCTGCTTGTTTCTAAAATTCTTATCCTGGAAAAGATCAGTTGTTGTCTGCTCTGCAAAATTTGCAATAATAGTACTGTAAGCATTTTTGAGCTAACAGTTCATATGAAGCATTATCAAGTAATATAGCCGGCTGTTTTTCCATAAATTAATAACTGAGACAGTCTGTAAAATTTGATCCAAGTTTTGGTTTGTGTACTTTGCTTTCACTCCAGACTCATCCAGTTCAGACAGTCCTCCACCTCAAGATGAACAGAAAGCAGAGAGAACAGCCAGTGGTGTTGGTGGGTTATTAGATCTCTTTATGTTTATAGATTTCACAACTATAAATGTGCTACCTGCTGGGTGGGTTATTAGATCTCTTTACGTTTATAGATAACACAACTATAAATGTGCTACCTGTACCAAAGCAGATTAATGCTTACCCTAAAGTTGAATTTTTGGAATATCAACCAGTCTTTCATCTATATTTATCTTATGTGATTGCCATAGAATGCTTCTCACTTCCTCCCAACAAGTATAATTTATTTGACTGGCATCCTTCTAAACTTCCTACCAACTTTTAGTTGCCATCCGTCAGCAGCTGGCGACATCGATTTTGCCGTTATATGTGTATAGCGAACAACATTCTTAAATGTAACAAGGACTATGTTAACCATGTGGTCTAGTCTGATTAGTTGAAGCTCTGAGCTGTCGTGTGTGGAGACTTGGAAACATTGTAAATATTTAGTAGAAGTAGTGCTTGGCCTTCATGCCACAAGTTAATCAAGCTTTTAACTCATGTGGATAACATTTACAAGTAATTATAATGTAGGAGTCATCTTAAAATTGAACTCATGACTTTAGTGGTTGGGTATTGAAAGTTCAGGTGATTTGTTTATCACAGATTTTCAAGCTGTCGAGAATGAACCAACTAAGTATTCAGCAATTTGAATAAATTTCTCGAAAATTAACATGTAGCCAGACTTTAGCATAGCTTAAAGTTAGTCAAATATTATGTAGTAGTATGTAGTAGTAGTATGTTAGTAATAATGATATAGTCTAATAGAGTAAAGTGCATTTTTTCATTCATTAGTTGAGCTCCCAGTCACTTTCATGGCGACCACACAGAGTCAGATAGATGCTATCACTGGTAAAGGTGAAGATGAAAATGAGGCAGGGACTCCTCAAGATGAAGGGTATATTATCAGATAAGAAAGACCTGTTACCTCCTCTCCATCCCCTCTTCCTTTTCCCAAACCCTATCCCCTCAATTTTTCATAATAAATCAAATCACAAGTATTGATTAAAATATCCTAATTGTTCACATGGACTGAATGCTGTTAAATCAACCATAGTTGACATAGTTTGTTCATGTTGAATTTAGCTAAAAAGGCTAACTTGCATATTTCCATGGTTGCGATTTAATGAAAACAACACCAGTTTTGTGATTAAGAGAATTGACTTTTATATGCTATAATACTCTGTCATGCATTGATTGAAGTGTTATAACATCGTCGTTTAAATGATCAGTTCTGATCAATTTGATGAACAGTACATGTGACATATTTGGAGTAGTGACCATAATCTTATACCATTGAAGTACAATACGTTACTTCCTATGAAAAAGTAGTGGTTGTTATGTATACATGGTATGTTGCTTCAGCAGTTAATTGGACCAAATTTCATGCTCCTCATGAATATTTCTCACTAGGAACTCAAAAGAAATTCTCAAAATTTGCAATCACAGTAAATTTCGTTTTGGTTTTAACTATGTACAGAGAATTCTCATAAAAAAATATGTATCTGTAAAATGGTCAGCAGTGGATGGTGCATCCTTTACCATACTTCGCAATAGTAGTTGGAGTATAAATGGAGCATTTTCAGTTGCATTATGCAAAGTTGTAGATGTATTCTTTCGTAAAACAATGTACCAGTCCCCCCCCCCCCCAACCCCTCTCCTATTTACTTTCATCTCTCATTTTTGGAGTTACAACTGTCTGAAGTATAAAGCAGTTCATTCTTTCAACCAATTTATTGTAAATACAGGAACTTCTAAGTAATGTTTTAGCCTGAAAGCTGGTATGCTTTGGTTCGTCCAAATCTTTACTGCAACTGAAATAATCAAATTTCATACTCGTTTTGCAAACATCTAATTATTCTATGATTGTATCACTTTAATAAGTAGCTTAAAGTCTATCATTAATTTGGTCCAAAGTAGGACTGTGCAAAGCTTGTGAGTTTGTATGTAGGATTTGACAATTACAATTGACTCTGTTGATGCTAATGTAGGTTTTGATGTTCTCTTTCCCTCAGCTCTAAAGAAGAAGGGCGGGGAGCTGTGGGTAGAAGAGCAATGAGAAGGCAGGACATGAGCAAAAGAGCTGATTTTGCCCTTGATGTTAGACCAGACCCTGGGCAAGCCCAGGATCTCTTGGTAGGTGATTGCAAGGATAAGACTTTCCATATTTTTCAGGCAACTTTAATCGCACTTGTCAGTGTTATTCTGTGGTGTTAAGTATTGATTTCAAGGTTGGTTTTATTTTAATCTAAGCCTGGTACTTGTAAACAAAGCTTCATATTCAATTAACAGCTACATAGTTCCTTGTGTTTGGTTACTTGCCTGCCTACGCAGTCTATACAGTCTAGTTTGCGTGTGTACACGTGCGGGTGTGTATGTGATGTCCTAGCTTGTAAACACGATATCTCAAGGTAGGTAACATCTGCAGCCCTCATATTTGGCATGTGGCTTCCCCATAATTAGCACAAGAACCCTATTGTTTTGAGCGGAGGTCAAAGGACATGTGGGGTCAGCAGAGGGCAAAATGTGAAAATCTCAAAAATGCTGTATCTCCAGAACCTGAACAACAATGAAGCTCATGTATTCAAAGTATGATTGGCTAATATAGTGTAAGGTGTACCTCAAGGTCGTTTAAGGTCATTAGAGGTCAAACCCTGAAAACCTTGTAGGCACAATATCTCAAGATAGAAAACTTCACAAGATCTCGTATTTGACGTATGGCTTCCCTATGATGAGTACAAGACCCCTAATGTTTTTGGTGAAGGTCAAAGGTTATTTAAGGTCTGCAGTTGCCAAAATGTGAAAACCATATGTATCTCTCAAAGACCAAAATTTTGTCAAGGTTTATATGTGTATGGAAGATTACCCTTATGATGGGCAAAATGTCTACATATTTTTATGCAGGTCAAATGTCATATGAAGTCAACAGAGATGAAACCTGAAAACATTGTAAACATGATACCTCAAAAAGGGAATATTGATAGTTATATTTTACACCAAGGTTATAAGGGTTCACAGTGTTTAATATTTTAAACAATTGGAAATTCATCCTCATCATGTGTGCCGCACCTAATGTTGGTGTTGGCAACTTTTATCACTTGGCAGTGGGCAAAAAATGCATAGAAGATCATTCAAAGTTTCCTAAATATGACACAAACTTTCTTCTGACTTAGGGACATCCTCAGATAATGATGAGATAATGATCTGTCTTGGTTTCAGCCCTCCAGTATGTGAAAGGACAAAACAGTGTATAATAAATACTAAATAACATGTATATGGAATCTAGACTTAATTGTATTTGCAAATATCAACTTTCAATAGTATTTCAAACCATACTTTCAGTAGTACTAACCTCTCACCATACCATATACTACTGTACATAAGAGCTGTAATATATCATTGCTAATTTCAGCTAACCAAGTGGTCAAAGATTATCTGCAAAGTACCATTGAAAAGTGATTTCCTTCTGACCAATAAATACAGACAGTAAGCTGAAATCAGTTTATAAATTTTCACCACTTGACCTTAACAACTGGTCAACCATTCTCTGATCATCTATAGATGTAGTGTCAGAAATTGTCACAACATTTCTAACTGGTAGAAATGGGAGTCCAATCTGGTGGCAGACTTCATGTGTTAGCCAGTTCTGACAAAATTTATAAAACTGCTATGATCTCTAGGGAGCAAACTGGTTCTTTTCTAGAACAATTGGGTCAAATTATAATGATCTTGTTGACAGTTTTGTGTTCATACACCTTCTCCTAAATATGATTTTGAAGAATTTTGAAGAGTTAGTTCCCAAGTAGCAGTTCCTGTGATATATTGTGCTACAAAGACATATTTATATAATATACCAGAATAAGTAAACTAGTTGAAAGCTTGTTCTGCATAATCTGTCAAGGCAAGTAACCACTCTGGTTTAAAGATGCAATTATGAGAGACAGTCATTTTACCGATTTATCAAAAGTTATAACTTGGGAGCTGCACAAAACCTGAATAAGACTCAAACTGTTTACTCCTTGGTCATTTGAAGCATATTACTGCTTCTACTACTCTTTGAATTCACTGTTTCATAGTAGCAAGCATATAGCCAGCCCCCCTGGTGTGAGGGGCAAGGCCAAACTTTCACCCATTTAAGGAGTCTGAGAATTTACATCTAATTAACGACTTAAGTTCAGAAACGAAGGTAGGGATTGACTCACCGGATTTTCGGAATCGGCTGTTGAACTTACAACGCTGAACTGTCTCAGATGGGACGGGGCTTTGGTGTTTGGTCATAATTTCAACCAACTCTATGAATGTTTTTCACCTGGTTTCTCCGGGGAAACTAAGTTCCGTAGCAATTTATAGGAATCGGGTCCCAAATACTTAGAAAAATGGAACGTTTCTTTGTTTCGTCCGCAATATTGTTAGCTGCGAAGAAATGCTCAATGTACTCAATGGTAAGGTACTCAACATATTGGATCTGTTACTCCCTTCCTTCTCGAAACTCATCTAGCTTCCCAAATAAAGCCATAAGAAAGAAGAAAAGATGTAGAAGTCGAAGAGAAATATTTCCTTTAGAAAATAATCCTTGTCGCCACTTTTTGTCGGGATCCCGCTTCAGTACAGGGTGAGACAAAATATTAAGACACATTCAATACGCGTGAGTGAGAATATACTTCTGTCCTATTTGGTGGTTCGGGTATATCTGATATGACATAGGTGACCTCTGGGTAGGTGTATCTTATGGAATATATATACAAGTGACCTGAATGAGTATAGAATATATGCCAGTCGTTTAGTTAATCTATTGCACTACTACTCTGTTTAAAGTAAATGGGTGCATCTAAGATTGGTGCAAACCTTCTGTTATCAATTGTCTGGGAACAAGATTGCATCATCACTATAATATTTTCTTAACCAGAGTGCAGGCTCATCGAGAAGGGTGCAGGAGTCTTCAGTTACTTTACCAAAAAGAATTGACGGTATTAAGCCAATAAAGAGGGTACGCCGATTACAGGTAACGGTTCAGCTATTTATTTGTAAGTAGTCACATATTTGTTGTACTGTGCAGGGTAAGGGACAAACCAAAGCATGGGTTTGGAGTACTTAGAGCATTTCACACATTAGTTGTCTTTTTGATACAGCTTAGCATCTTGTCAGTTCTTCAATATTCTAATATTGTTTTGGTTTCATTTAATTTATTCCAGTAAAACTATGCAAATATTTATATGAAAAGAATAAAAGAATAATAATGAAAGCAACAAAGATGTGCTGTAAGATTAAAGTTTAATCAAAACCTACAAGGTAGCCTTTAACATGTTCAAGTGCTGCTGTTTGAATATAGGGTTACAGGCTCTGAGTAAATAAAAGAATTCCTGAAATTCTCGGTTCTAAATTTTTGCAAGATATGAGGATTTCAAAAAAGGTGTTGGCATTAATTATTAATATAAGTCCTTCTAATGCATAAAAATGAGTGTTTTTCATTGTTATTAATTATCATTGTCATCTGGATGAACTCTGTTCCTAGCAGCAGTATTAACAACTTCAAGAGTTGAACAAACATCTCAATTCAATGTATCTAACATAAACTGAATTCAAAATATTTTATTATTTATGCCCATGCCAGGTTGTTACCTTGTCTTTTACCATGCATAGAAAGCGCTTTACAGGGTAAACATTTCAAAGTCTTACATGTTTACTAACAAACATGCAACTGCACAAAAGGAAGTTTTCTACCTTTCTTTGTGACTTTAAGTAATTCTTAAACTTGGTAGGAACCATGTTTTGCATTATAGGGGCATATGGATGCAGTTTGTACCTTGATGTTTGATCGGAGAAGGATCATCACTGGATCAATGGATCATAGCATCAGAGTATGGGATATACGCAGTGGCAGGAGTATAAAAAAGATATATGGTCATCTGGTAACTATCCTATTCTTTATTTTCTAGTTCTATCTTTATATATCATAAAATTGCTTTTAAACCATAAATTAGTTATATTGTGATAATGTGTCAAATGTTTATTTCCAAAAAGAATTCTGTACAGCAAATAAGTTGGTAAGACTTACAAAATAGACATGTCAATCTAAAATCCTTGTTTCCAAGAATTCATTCTTTGTAAATGTGACTGGCAAACCAGTCTTGAAATTGATAACATATGAAGTAGTCTTACATTATTCTTGCTTCAGTTCCTGAAATCAAGTAGAGGAAGCCATTGTGTCAGGTTGTCATAAAACACTTTGAATATGGCAATCAAGGGACTTCCACGCTGGGAAAATTTTGCAGCATAACTGGATGTTCATGAATAAATTTATTTTGAAATCAATGATATCCATGTGCTTTTTTGTCATAATATTTTCTTTAATACTTGCATTAAATGGAAGATCATCAGTTTTGGCTAAACTAACCCTTGTGGCAGGTGTTTCTCTGTTGGATAAAAGAAGGTATAACATTTGTTGTAGAAGAGTTTGAAAGTAAAGCTCAAGTAATACGATTCATAGCTAATATCCAACTTTGAAATTATTTAAGGTTTGTTATTAACATCAGCATTGATTTGAACTGAATGAACGTGAGCAGTTGTTCCTTTCATGTAGTTGATCAGATGCTTCAGCAAAATGGTTTGAAGAAGTTAGGACTTAAGTTTATCCACACTTTGTCATCAATCTATTTCAGTACCTCAGTGATTAATGTGTCTGCAGAATGTTGTATAATGAGGCACCGTATTAGTGTTTCTTTTATGTAAGGGAGATTGCCAGGTTGAAAGCTAGTAACATTGTAATTATGACAGTTTCCATGGAACCTGGATACTCCTGACCTGTCTGTATCTCTATGAAGCCCAGTTAAAAGAAAAAATCTTTGCAGAATGGGTAAGGAATCTATGTGATGGTGTACAGTAGTAACTGTGCATGCGTGTGATACAACGGCGGAGTGTATAGCCTAGTGGTTAACGCCGGCGTCTCCCAGTCATGAGATCCCTGGTTCGATTCCCGCCGACAGCAATGTGTGTCGTCTGGCAAGGGTGTTTTTCAATAACAACTTCCCAACATGGACGTTAAATGGATGTGTGCCGAGAGATTGGCTTCGGTCAGCTTGCGAGTCTTTAAGCCTCCATGGCTTCTTTCGCGAGTTCCTGCTTGCGGGAAGATCACATATACATACATACATACTTTGGTTGTAAACACAATAGCACGCAGTAAAAGATAAAAAACATACATGGTATGTGGATCCACATCATTAAGTACAAGAACACTATAGTTTTTTTTGTAGAGGTCAAGGTCACCAGTGGTGGATGTCTAAGAAAACTTGACAACATGATAAGTCTAATAATAACTTGAATGAGCATGAAACATAGTATGTAACTCAAGTATAGCTTGGTTAAACTTCCTTCATTGTAAATATAGATTCTCCTATGTGAATGCAATAATCCCATTGAATGAGTGGATGTCAAGGTTCATTTGAGGTCAACAGAGGTCAAAACCTGAAAATCTACCAACCATGAAAATTCCTAACATAACACTTTAGTAAGTACAGAGTTTTTTGTTTGTCTGTGGCAGTACCAAGATCATTCAGGTCACCAGAGATGGAAGTGTGAATGCCTTGTAAACATGATCACTCCAGGACTTAGTAAAGCTTGGATGAAACTCACACTTAATCCTGGATCCACTTTAGTGACTTCGAGAACCTTATTGTCTTTGTGGAGGTCAAAAGTCATTTGATATCAGTGGAGTGGATGTCAAGGTTCATTTGAGGTCAACAGAGGTCAAAACCTGAAAATCTACCAACCATGGAAATTCCTAACATTACACTTTAGTAAGTACAGAGTTTTTTGTTTGTCTGTGGCAGTACCAAGATCATTCAGGTCACCAGAGATGGAAGTGTGAATGCCTTGTAAACATGATCACTCCAGGACTTAGTAAAGCTTGGATGAAATTCACACTTAATCCTGGATCCACTTTAGTGACTTCGAGAACCTTATTGTCTTTGTGGAGGTCAAAAGTCATTTGATATCAGTCAACAGAGATGAAAGGCTGAAAACCTTGTAAATACCGGAACTGCAAAAGCTTGAATTTGTAATCTCTTTCCACCTTAGTGAGTACAAAATTCCTTCAGGTGTTTGTAGAGGCCAAATATAGGTGAAAGCCTGAAAACCTTATAACTATGAAAATTCCAAAAATATATTGACATAAACTTGATATGAGGTGTGTAGATACACATTAGTGTTTAGAAGGTGCCTATTGTTTGCTATGGGGTTTACTAATTCATTCAAGATCATTTGAGGTTAAGGTAGGTCAAAATTACATAAACCTTGTAAACATTTGTAAAAACTAAAAAATTACAGATCAATCCCAGGTGTCACAAATCGCATACTTAATGTAACAGTTATCAGTTTGATCTATGAGTCATAGCTGCTGAGTGTAAAACCCTTGGAGATGTACACACATTGCATTGTTATAGTGTTATGAATCTTCTACAATGAGTGATATGAAATGTTTTACTTGAAGCAATCTAAAAGAACTCCTGATTTGCCAACATCAAATTTCAACCAACTAGAATCGTTGATAGATTTTCTGAAAGGTAACTTCTCTATCTCTCCAAAACCATTTCAAGGAATCAATAGTCACTATTAAAGGGAAGGAACAATGCAGTTGAAACCTGCACTATGAAATAGTTACCATAGGGTACATACCATAGGGAAGGAACAATGCGGTTGAAACTTGCACTATAAAATAGTTACCATAGGGAACATACCATAGGGAAGGAACAATGGTGTTGAAACCTGCACTATAAAATAGTTGCCATAGGGAACATATACCATAGGGAAGGAACAATGCAGTTGAAACCTGCACTATAAAATAGTTACCATAGGGAACATACCATAGGGAAGAAACAATGAGGTTGAAACCTGCACTATAAAATAGTTACCATAGGGAACATACAATAGGGAAGGAACAATGCAGTTGAAACCTGCACTATAAAATAGTTACCATAGGGAACATACCATAGGGAAGGAACAATGCGGTTGAAACCTGCACTATAAAATAGTTACCATAGGGAAAATACCATAGGGAAGGAACAATGTGGTTGAAACCTGCACTATAAAATAGTTGCCATAGGGAACATACCAAAGGGAAGGAACAATGTAGTTGAAACCTGCACTATAAAATAGTTACCATAGGGAACATACCATAGGGAAGGAACAATGCGGTTGAAACCTGCACTAAATAATAGTTACCATAGGGAACATACCATAGGGAAGGAACATTGCGGTTGAAACCTGCACAATAAAATAGTTACCATAGGGAACATACCATAGGGAAGGAACATTGCGGTTGAAACCTGCACAATAAAATAGTTACCATAGGGAACATACCATAGGGAAGGAACAATGCGGTTGAAACCTGCACTATAAAATAGTTACCATAGGGAACATACCATAGGGAAGGAACAATGCGGTTGAAACCTGCACTAAAAAATAGTTACCATAGGGAACATACCATAGGGAAGAAACAATGCAGTTGAAACCTGCACTAAAAAATAGTTACCATAGGGAACATACCATAGGGAAGGAACAATGCGGTTGAAACCTGCACTATAAAATAGTTACCATAGGAAACATACCATAGGGAAGGAACAATGCGGTTGAAACCTGCACTAAATAATAGTTGCCACAGGGAACATACCATAGGGAAGGAACAATGCGGTTGAAACCTGCACTATAAAATAGTTACCATAGGGAACATACCATAGGGAAGGAACAATGCGGTTGAAACCTGCACTA
>JAIPMN010001214.1:0-42089 GCA_020650975.1 Apostichopus californicus | reverse complement strand
ATAATTTTACAGTAATTTCAAGCTTTGTTCAATCTTGAGTGAATTTATCATGAGTCATGTCAGGTTTTGGAGTTTTGATGTATAGCTTTGAAAGGTTATAGTACTGTATGAAACCTAAGATAAATAATTTCTTAGCAACTGTGTGTGTGAGTTGTAATGTATTTAAAACAATGAAATTTAGTTTGTCAAATGCATGTGTATGCATTCACCTACGAGGATAGAGCCCTGGAATAGTTCTATAGTGAGGAAGTAGTACCATTTTGGAATGGTTTACGTACATAAAGATTAAAATAGATGTTACTTGATGGGAAGAAGGGCAAAGTACCTTTGGTGATTATTGAACAGGATGAAATGCCCTCTTTAATCAGGATTTCTAATATCAACTTAGTTAGTATCTCATGCGTTTAGGAGGAGACTACTGTATCAAATAATGACTTCTGCTATAAATGAGATTATTGACATTGTCACTAATAATAATAAGAATAGTAATAATAATTAGCAGTTACGCTTAAGCGCCCACAAATGTGGGAGAAGCCCGCAAGGGCTTATGGATTACAACTTACACATCGGGTGGCTTCCAATTCAACATTTTAACTCAAATTTGGAATCTTTTCAAGTAAGAAAGTCATTGCATGAAAAACCCACCTTACTATGACCCGGCCGGGTATCGAACCCAGAACCTCCCGATGGCTAAGCCTCATTGCATCAAATTCCACCACCTTTATCCACTCGGCCACAGCACCGGTACTAGGTTACCATACTATATACACAAGCAAATCCCATAACGAGTTTTATATACCCCAAAAAAAAAGTTATTATTCTTATCACCAGCAGCAGCAGTATGTATATGTCTGCAGTCTATACCTAGCTAACCCTGTTTACTTTTCAGTGGAGTGTCTCCAATATCTTAAAGTTCGATCATTGTAGAACTCAGGCCCCTTGAGAATTATTAATATCCACCTCATTGGCCACCCTACAGAGTTTGTTAATACCAATGTTGATCAAACTTTTGAGGAGAAAAAGAAAGGCAGAAAAAGAAATCTATTTGAAACAAGAGATTTGGCCGGGCCACACACCTCACACAGCAGGAGGGCAATCAGACTGACAGGTTCATTATCAGAGAGAAAACAAAAGAAAACAAAAGATCACTTTACATAGGCATAAAAACTTTTAATAGACTAAAATAATTACAGGGACTCTCGGAGCAGGTCACTGTAGTTTCAGAGGTGAGATATGACTTACAGAGGTTTTACTAAAAGTAACAGTGAGTCTCTCTACAGTAACCATATATAGAGCTGTACATTCCACGAGTAAATTAGAACAAAACGATCTTCAAACAAAAATCAAAAGTATCGAGGCCCTTGTGAAAAAGAAACGGAAACCCTGTATGTTGTGTTAGCTTTGTGACTATATATATATACATCATTCCCACTACAGCATCATTCCCACTACAGCCATATTTTATTCACAAATAACTAGGAACTCCTCAATAAAACTATGTAGCCGCAGAACGTTTCAATTTACTTTGTGACGGGAGCCACCGACTGTCCCGTGAAAATGTGTTTGATACTTCCTGTAGAAATGTACTGTATGCACTGATAAATCCAGAACATATACCAATATAACCTACAGACAGTAACAGTAATCAATGCATGAAAACACTACCAGAAATCATTTTTATATCGTGATGCCACTCAAAACCTCATCTACCTCATCTACCAAAATATCTCACCTGTAATTGTGATTTTGAGCTTGCTAGTACTGTAGCTCCTTTCAATCTTCATATCCATTTTAATACTGAAACATGCACAGTATTAAATTCTTTTGAGTAAACATGAGACAGTTCAATCAACTTCTCTGCTTTCCTCAATTTTCTATTTAATTTGCAAACAGAGTTTTATTTTTTCTCGAGAGACATCTCTCTCTGTGATTAGATCTATCAATTTAAGATGTGCAAAGATTTTGAAGATTCTATGCACACAAAAACAGTATTAACTGCATCTTTAAATTGCATTTGTTTAGCAATCTGTCCAATTTAGCTTAGCATTCTGCTAACATACTGTACAATATCAGATCAAGTTTTAATTCCCCGCTTTTGAAAAAAACCATAGTACAATTAACTATTTGCCTCTTTGCATAACAATGTCCTCTAGAAAAACTAGAAAAACACGGATGATAATTTTCAGCCCGTCTTCTCCAGCCAATAGCAGGTCAACCTTGGTTCAACACCCACTGTAAAATGATGGACAAAGTAATCGAATTGTTGTGCCGTTCGCGTGACAGAAATTAATCAACCAATCCCCTCAAATTAACGGCAGCAGATGAAGTTTCCAGTGCCTCTGCTGCAATACAAACATCTTTGTAATACAGACAATTATTTTTCCTCCTAAGAAGACGTAGATATTACGTCTTGGCTTAAACTAATCCGCCCATATTAGTCATATGGGCGTAAAGTACGTGTACATGAAATATTAGATAATTGTTAGAAGAAGGTCACAAAAGTATAAAAGAGAAGAGTATAAAAATTGACTATGTTTCACTGTTGCCGGGTCTTTGAAGATATTGTGCTAGATCGTCAGAGCAGAAGCAATCACCACGGTGATGAAATAACTCTGGTAGCGTTTTCATATTGAATCGAATAAAAAGGGTTCAAAAGAAATGCAACCTTCATGGTCAAATTTGATAAAGGGAAACAGTCAGCTTTAACTGTAAGTGAATATCAAGGAAAATTTGAAGTTTCCTTGATTGACGGAAAGGATGACAAAAGGTCGAAGAAAAGACCGAAAAAAATCAATGCACACACTACACTAGTACTGCGAACGTCGAATGCCATCTGAGCTACTGTATATAGGCTGTACATATAGGCTGTACATATAGGCTAGATGCTGTACATAGGCTGCCATCATCAGGAATTAAGTAGTATTGTAGGTCTGAAGTTTTGTGCATTGTTTTCTCTGCTTAGCTGACTCTATGTAAATGAGATTGAACACTTTTCATTTCTGAAGCACATGGGTGTCAAACTTAAACATATCTTGTAAACGACAAGTTTTTATTGAACTTGCCCCTAACAATGAACTGTGTTTTGATCAATTTTCTCTATAACTTTGGAAGGTTTGCCATGGTGGGAGAGCTGATAAACGTATATATGTTTTATTATATGGGCCGCTGTGCAGTTTAGCGCGCTCACTTTTATTTATAATATTTGTATGCTTGATGACATAATTACTACAGTTAGTCCTTTCAAAGTATGAGAGGTAAAGGAAGATAGAAAAGCAATTGTGGAGGGTGTTGCAGAGAGAGGCCAATAAACAAAACAAAAAACCTGGAAAATACCTGAAACACCCCCCTCCCCCACTGAATAAACAAACAAAAACAAACCCTGAAAGTCAACTAATGTAATTATCAAGCTCCATACCAAATGGAGCTATATTGACTGACCTGTGTACTACTATTGTGTTGTTAATGAACAGGAAAGATAAACAATGATCTCTATATTCTTTATAATGTCATACAGATTTAAGCAATAAATGTCTTGCTTCTAAATATGCTAGAAAAAAGTCAAGTAATGGTCACACATGCTCGAATATGCTCAAAGCAGCTTAGGGCCATAATCCTCAAAGCCTTTTTTTCTTTCTCATATTTAAAACTGTTTAGTTGAGCACATCTTATACAGTTTGAGAGGAACAGAACCACCAAGAAAGTACTTATCAAAACTTACAATAATTTTAAGCATGCTAAACTTTGGGGCAAATACGTGACAAAAGGAAAAACCTTTAAGTACCCCCCCCCCCCTATTGATACAATGGAGTACCCTTACTTTAATTGGGACAGTACTGTACTGTACAGTGTGTACTTCTGCTGTCACTGCATGGTGCTAAAATACAATCCTAACTGTGTAAGTCTGTGTGAATATATCTAGAAGACTGGAAACTAGAAGATTTCTTCATAATCCGTTGAATTTTAGTGTCTCATTGATCAAACTCAACGAAGCCTTTCAATATTCCCCAGGGTCATGTTAAACTATCGTCTATACTTCTATTGAACCAATAGACTAACAATATCAAACAATTTACCCTTGTTTGGTAAATCCCATTTTCTGTATCTTTGATTTTTTCAATAACCTGGGTAAATATTTGTGCTATCACCTGAACGATCTGCTTTCATCTTCCGTTAATTGTTCAAATCTACCAAAATAACACCCTGAAAACTTGTGAAATACAGTAGACTAGTTAGTCACAGTCGCAAGTGTAGCGGTGTTGTTTCATAGTTTGAAAAAGAGTTTGCAGGACTTTTTGATGTGCACCTATTTTAACAGATGGCTCAGTGCCATACAATCCATTCAAACAAACGAAAAAAGGTAAAAAAGTAAACAAACATAAAAACAATCCATTCAGACAAAAATCCCACGAGGACGGAATCTCTCAGAGTTGAAGAGGCATGTTTGGAAGCTAACACAAAAGAAGATTCACAGAGCTCTTTTTACTGCCTATAGTAAAAGTAACTAGGTTTAATCATACAAGAAAAATTACATTGTCTGTGCAAGCCTATATTTATATAGGAGGAAGTTTAAATACTTTGTATAGAACCAGGGGAAATTCCAATTCAAAGAAACATGGATAAAACAAAAGGGATTTTAGTTGTACTAATTTATACATTCTGGTTCATAATTCACTTACAAACTTAAGCCCAATATGTTGCAAAACAAAGGCAGCAGAAATTAGACAGAAAAAAAAGTTCAACTGCGACATAGGTTTCTCTTCTCGTCCAGTCCAGACAATGACAAAAGAATCCTGTAATTTTTGAACATTTTTATTACAAACAGTTAGGTCAGCTTTTCCATGACTTTTACCTTTCATAATACCATAACTTGTAATGGACGACATTAACGTTTAACAGCATCAGCAACTTGAAACTCATAATCCCAAATACTAGATATTATTTCAAAAAATTCTATGAAATTTTCCCTTTAAAAGTCATCTAACAAAGATGAATAAATCAAAAGTGTATCTGAAGCCTCATAATCATAGATTTTCCACTTTCCTAATCATCTCAATGTATATACAGGTCAATTCTCAATATAATTCCACTTGTCAGCCATTAGATGGCCATTACTGTTTGCAAGAGTCAAGAGCATGTCAAACCCAAAGAGTAGTTCTCTCACACCAGCGGTAAATTGAAATCCTCATGAGATGTCCCATTAGAGCCAAATAATTCTGTTTCCATTCGTTAAAGTTTTCTCCGCGGGGAAATCTTGTCCCAATATTTTATTTAATTATCACTTTAGTGTGCAAAGGAACAAAAAGAGACAAAAAACTTTCCAATTTAGTCCCTACAAATATTTGCGGATTTGAAATCCCACGGCTGTGCTTTGCATCCTGAAGTAGGTTAACGATGTCTCAAATGACACTAATCGATCGATTAACTAGCTATCCAAGGAGGCCCTAATGAATGAGATTTTTTTCTCCCTTTTTTTGTAAAGTGCTTCCAGTTCGGACTGAAAATCATCGATGTTCTGTAAATGTGGTGAGCTGACTCATACTTTATAGCTCAGTATTGAAAACTGTTGGACATTTTGAAATAAAGAAGGCAGAGCTTTCAATCAGTGCCACCCTTAAAGTCATCGGATGAAACGAAACTTAACACCAGACTCTAATATAACATGATCGCAAATTTAAAGCTGCATGTTGTCAGCCCTGGGGCATAGAGAGGTCCATGTTCAATTACGGACGCAAAGGTCTTTATGGTGGGTTTAAATGTCCGGTTTAAATGAAAACGGACTAAACACCAGACTCTGCTATAACATGATCGCAAATTTAGAGCTGCATGTCGTCAGCCCTGCGGCATAGAGAGGTCCATGTTCAATTATGGACGCACGGGTCTATACGGTGGAATTAAATGTCCGGTTTAAATGATTTACATGTCAGATGTAGATGTCCAGTTTCAAATTTTTACCATTATCATGTGACATAACTGGATTGTACTGATGACCTGCGGGCATGCTTAAAGATTGTTATTCCTTTTGAAAAAAAGGGGAGGAAAGGGTGAGGATTGTGGGGGAGGATGCAGGGAAAGGTAGGAGCATTGACAACAAATGGGAGAGTTGATGTTCTTGATATTACCATATGTATGTCAGCAATTCCTTATAAATCAAAGTACTACTGTAACTATATGTACAGGAAATTTCACAATATGAAAAACCTTGTGATCAGAGCAATTAGTCTACATGCAATTTTACAGAACAGGAATGTGATAAATGCATGCTCTGCATTTATTATCAACAACAGTGTACCCGTGGAGTTTAAAACATTGACCTAAATTACCTCGCTTATCAATCTGACAACAGTTGACATCTAATAACCACTGTGTCATGTCTGCAGCATCTCCGCAATGCCTCTTCATCTTTCATGCAACACTTGAGTATGACAGCAAGCTAGGATGTCGTCTCTCACAAGTCCACAATTTATTCAAGGTTTCAGTGATGATAAGTAAGTGACAAATGAGCACATATCCTTACAACCCACTGGTACAAACACAGATCTCAGTTCAAAATCTCCCAGTGGAGGGATTCATATCTATAAATTATGATATAGTCGATATAATTCAAATGATGTCGCACTCTACTCCCTGCTGACTTTCAGTATTTATTCCAAGTTCTCAAAGGTTCTTTATTGCAAACAAGCTTGTTTTCCGTATCTTATGTATAGTGTACACAGCTTTCTTTTGGTGAGATTGGGGATGGAGGGTGGCTAGGAGGCAAGAAAGGAAGGGGGTGAAGCAAAGGTACTTGCTTTGCTTAAAGTTGCCATTTTAGAAGAATACAAATACTCATCCACAGAAATACTACCTACTGTACAAGACTTTATGTCCAATCTTTAGAGTCCTCCTTCGAATACATGTGCTGTAAATCCTATTAAACCATAAGAGGGGGTGGGGGGTGGAAGGGGGGGCTGTACTTTGCATGGACCGTACTGCACACTGCGGTCCCTCAATTCAAAAGTATCCTTTAGTTTAAATTAATGTGGTATCATGGTTATAACCATAGGTTTTCCAGATATTTGCAATGTGTTAGATGTAAAAAATGTAGTACTACCTGTTTTCCCTCTTACTGTCTATTTAAACGATATAAACAACCTTAAAATCAATAACTCTGTTCACCATGATGACGCACTACCAATTTAACAACAAACCCTGTTGAATTCCAGCTAGTCATGGCTCCCTGAAAGTGCCAATTTTCACACAAGCTAGGTCACGGTAAGAGAGAGCAACATGTTAAAAAAACATTTCAATGGCTATACAGCTACAGTAGTACATTCCAATGGAGGTTGGGTTAAAGCTACAGTACTTAGCATTGAAGAAAAAAAGAAAAGCCAAATGGATATTCAACCAACTCTCCAACATCTGTCTGTCTTTCATAATTCACACATTGTATCTCTCATATTGGATGGAAAATTGTTAGAGATTTGAAACCGCAAAGAGAAACCAGAAAAAAAGTCCACATGTAAATCTACACAAGTTTGAAACTTTGTTCTGCACTGTACGTTTACGTTAAATCTTTCCACAAGATTAGTTCCAACAAGTTTTTTACCCCTTCTATGAAATACCACAGAAAGAGGCCAAAAATCCCCACAAAATATAGACACACTGACAAAGCAAACCTTTACCTTTTGTTGATAAAAGTACACACTAAAACCTTAAGCAACATTTAAGCCAGCAAATCTGTTTACTCTCACTTACCCTGAAAAGACCACATTCATTTGCACAGGTGACAAAATCCTACCATTGACACACAAACTATTTCCACAAGCCTACACAGTACAGTAAGTTACCTCTTGAATAAATCAACCAGAATCCATTCTTCTATTCAAATTTGGTTTATACTACTATATAAAAACACACAAAGTTTCCCAAGGAGTGAATGAGGCTATGCTTGGTTGGGGTAAACACCGCAATAGAAATGTAAATTTTTCTTAATAAGGCTGAAAACGTTTAAAAGGAAGAGATTTAAAGGATGCTAAGGAAGTTATTTTACATGTCCTGAACTTATTGTATTTATCATGCTGCACGGTTGTACTAAAATGTTTTTGATTTCCATCAATAGCATGTAAGTTTTAAAACAAAGGAATGTGTTAGGTTAATGAGTTCCTTCCAGAAAACTATATACTATATTATATTTATTAACTAGAATATTTTTGAGAACCGTGTGAAATAATGTAATTAGATGCAGGTTGACCAGAATAAAGTAGCTTGACTTTGGTCGACACACTTTGGAGTAGCAGCTGATCTGGAATTATCGTATAACGGTAGCAAAAATACTAGGAAACAGGTGGTTTGCTTGAGGCAGTTTGGGTAACAAAATAAGAAACAAACTGTTTAGTAGTAACCTATAAATTATCATTGCATGGGCAGGTTTAGGTTGAATTTGACAATTTTTCACGAAATTGGTAAGTTCCATGAAGACAGGTTGCTAATCACCTCTGTCTTTTAAGTAGGTCATTTTCCATTTTTGCCCAAGAAAAATTAAGTCAGTTATTTTCAATATTGTGAATATCCTTATAATGCTGGAGATTGAGCCCAACTGATAAATGTTAACGTTCTTTTCTTTCACTTCATACAGATCACGTAAGATCTTTCTCTGTCACTATCGCTGGCTCACTTGAAACATTGTACTCAAGTGCTACTTTACATCCAGGGACTTAAGTCAGATGATGTAAGGCGCACTGAAGTACAGCAAAACAAACTAGAAACTGATTTTGTAAAACATCATGACTATAATATCTAGACTGTCAATGAGTAAAATTTCATAGAATGCCAAACCCATGAAGTAACAACCAATGTGGATATTCCATGTTTCAGTTAATTGGTTACATTATCTGAAGAAGATAGTACCCCACATGCATCAGGACAAGTACCTTTAATAAGCATGGTACTTATGCATTAATTATGCATTATGCATAATAATGTATGCTTATTAATGCATTATGCATGCTTATGCATCTTATTAATGCATTATGCATTAATAAGCATGTGTATTAGTCGCCATATTGTGTATCCTGTACATGGGTCATCTTAACAGACTGAGCTAAAAATAGTAGTGTACTGTACCTAATGTGTTATTCAAACCAACTCCCAAACAAAATATAGCTCTGAATCCAAATTGAGATGTTAAAGAAAAGTTACAGTGCTATGTTGATGACATTCTATGCCTGAATGAAACCACCAGGATGTAAAGAAGGATAACTAGATCATGAGAAAGCTCTGACCTAAAGGAATTATGATGTCATTATAGACTATACATATTATTAAAGCTATACCATCTGAGAGTAAATCAACAAAGTTCCTCATGGAGACTAATAAACAACATCTCCCTTACATCTGAATCCTGTCCATCTACAGTGCAAGGCACATCATATCTTGAGCATGCAGACCATTAAAAAAAGCCTTTAGTAAAGTACAAAAATAGTACACGCAGCTATTAAAATTTATTATTACTTTTACCCTCCGAGAAATGGGCGAGGAGATGGAGACTTTAATGTCTCCATTATCTTAGTCCCAATTAATGGCAAACGAAATTGCAATAAATTGGCCAATTTATGGGCAATCTAGAAAAGATCCATATAATCCTGGACAACTAATCAAGGTAGATAGCTGAGAGCATGTGCACTTTTTCTCATAATATTGGAAGAGATGAAAATCAATGACCTTAGGGCACGTTTACAGGTGAATACTTGAAATTATAGCGAAAAGAAAAGCAATAACGAAGGGGAAGAAGAAGAAGGAAAAAAGATGGTAAAGAAATTTAGATCTCTATACAAAAGCAGATTCTGCTGAAACAAAGTAGGTATGTAGATGGAAGTGATAATGCATTATTTATTGCAGCACGTTAAGAATAAGAATTAAACATGAGTTTTTCACAAAGATCAAAAATGGCCTTTATTAATATTTAGTCCTTAAAAGCATTTTGCTTGATTTTCGTTAATTTTTTATACTTAAAAAAAATCCATGTATTTGATTATCTCAATAAACCCTGTTTTACTTCATATAT
The DNA here is from genome assembly GCA_020650975.1 of Apostichopus californicus. NCBI lineage: Eukaryota > Metazoa > Echinodermata > Holothuroidea > Aspidochirotida > Stichopodidae > Apostichopus > Apostichopus californicus. Next base: position 32,047 of record JAIPMN010001214.1, on the reverse strand, counting down.
AGAAAAAAAAGTACACTCTAATACTAATTTTACTTTTTTTTCTTTCGTTTTGGCATAGATTCTGAAAGCTGATTTAAAGCCAAAGATGTCGCAAATTCCTGTCTGCATTTTACAAGTGTCTTGGGGACAACAATATGAAACTAACCAAAATGGAATAATTAATGTTCATAATAAATAAGGAAGAAGTTACTGAATTGTTCTTGTAACTTGTCCTCTAAACATTTAGCTTCCTCAACTTGGTAACTATAAATTAGCTACAGTTGTAACTTTGATATTCACTCCAGGTACCGCAAACCAAAGCCAGTCACGCATATATAGAGATTCCTTGAAGTTACCACGTTTATAGGAGAACATTTAAGGTTAAATTTGTACACAAAATTTGACCATAGGTGTCTCCAAGTGACCACTGCAAGGTTCTTTGCATTTATGTGAACTAACATGTCAAGTATGAAGGTCAACAAAGCTTAAATACTTTATTATAGTTTTATGTTTACGAGGTTTTCAGACCTTGATCTCTTGTATCTGGCATCAAGGTGGATCTACACAAATACTTTATATTATAATATGCTTAACCAAGGTTTAGTGTTTGGACATATAGGTTTTCAGGATTTGATTTTTGTTGACCACAAACGAAATCTGATATCCATGCACAACAACAAAGTTCTTGTACTTAATTAATAAGGTGGATCTATACCTTGTTAATGTGATATTCAGCCACTATCAAACACTTATCATTTTTCAGTTATTGTGTTTACAAGCCAAAGTGCCACATATACACATACCAACACATACATGCACAGAGACATGTTAACCATAACACAGATTCCATTTTTGCCTTTGGCAAAGAATCCAAAACAAAGAAAAAATATATTTCCATACACCATACATACATTTATTTATGCAAAACTGATACTGAAACATTCAAGAGAGTAACTGCTCAAATTTTTGCACCTGAAAGCCAATTAATGTGTATCTTTTCAATCCGAATCAGAACAAAACCCTGGACAAATATCAGACTTAGTTGCAAAAGATTTGTTGACTATGGAGATGATGATTTTGCAGAATCTGTTTGCCACATGTTAAAATATTAGTTTTGCCAAGATCTACCTGAGAAATAGTCTCACAGCTGTGTCCACGAGTTTGTTTACTACGTTCCTTTCATGTGTACATAACCAACTCAGGTAGCACAAGCTATTAAACCTTCTTGCTGCGGAACATTGTGAACTTGGGTTGCAAATTTATGGTTTGATATTTTAAACCAAAAAGATAAAAAAATCTGCAATTAGGATTTACTATTTTGTGGGAATACCAAAGATAAGTAGTTCTTTTTGTCTGTCTGATGATGATTCATCCTAAACACAGACAATTACATTTTTTTTGGCTGTTTTATGCCCTAAACGATGTATGATATAATACCATCGATTTTTAACGAACATAAAGATTGACAAAATTCTGTATCATTCAAATTCATGAATTGCACTTTCCCTATTTGCAAAATCACTATTTTTATATAAAAAGAAGCCAATGAGTCAGTCCTACTGTATGTAATGTAGCATAATCCACTAACCTTCAACTAGGCACCACCCACAGCTTTATTCAGTATTTTCTTTACCTAATTATGACAAGGGATTATAATCTTTAATATACAGGCAACCAGTACACGATCCCACGGATACGACCTTGCTGTTAGGTTGTATCTTCAAGACAATGCACAAAACCATAGGCAGATGGCATTAAGTAGCGATCATATTCCTCCCAGAGAAACAGGAGGAAGTTCAATGTCTTCAAAGAAAGCCGCAAGATAATCAAATCAATGAATATCAACTTATTTCAATCAACTTAAGGTGATGATGATTGATTTTTTATTGTATAGAAATGACATTTCCTTCTGTTCTGTCTATAAAGCCAAAGAGGATTAAGTCTGAACATCTTGTCTGACCACATAACAAGCTCATTGTGTACAGCAATCAATATGTTCTGTGATTTTGGCATTAATTAGTGGTTAATGGAATCACTGATTCAAGTGACTAACTACCTGATAATAGCATCTTTGATGTAATATCACAACTAGTTTCAAATAAAGGGATCAAGAAGTTAGTTCAAATGTTCAACTTAGAATGACCACTGAAAAGTATGTCAGCTACCTGGGCCAAAAAAAAAGGCCATTGCAGAAAGATATACATATCCAATACATAGTACAGTCCTTACAGTGACACTAGTCTTAGGTATATATCTATAAGGTTAAAAGGTTAAAATAACTAATAAAGTACTTAGTATACACATGTCTTTGGAAATACACATGTCTTTGGAAATTGTCTTTCATTGATTGACATGCCTCAAAATTTGTGTGATTTTGATTTTCAACCGCTGATTCAAATAGCACCGTAAATGTTTTACACACGAATAGGATATATACCTAAGTATGAAAAAAAAAATGAAAATCCTGGGTATGAATTTATGGAGATTCTCCTTTTTCCAAGACTTAATTTTTAGAATTTTAATGCCAAATATAAAGATATAATCACCCAAAGCTGTCATTATTACCACTCTCTGGGGTATGTTTAAACTATGTTACAAATTCATGATAGTGTACAGTACAGTAATGCACAATAATTGTAAATGATTGGTGAGAAATATACCACAATACATGGGGTATATCAACTATAGTATGGTCACTGTTTCTTAATTGAATATTCCCTGACTCTTGCATATATAATGAATGTTCCTTGGTAAGTCTAATGGTAGAGTGTATTAGTTGATGCCATGAATGACATATATGCCTGAAAGCTTGATACTCTGTTGCCATGGAAATACTGCATGGTTGAGACTGGATATCCAGTCATGCCATAAAAGATATGCCTGAAAGAGGGTACCCTGTCAATACCATGGAAAAATATGAAGAACATATATATGCCTGAAAGTGGATACCAAGTCAATGAAACACAACATGCCTGAAGGTGGATCATACCCAGACATGTCTGCATGAAGTGGATAAAATCATACCCAGTTGATGCCAGAAGCTGTCATTCTAATTTATACTGTCTGTCACTAAATAAGACATAACTTTGATTTCATTAGGTTTTCACCATGTCCTTAAATTTTAAAAATGATCAAGCTGTCAAATGACGGACTAATGCAGTAACACTGTGAAGCTGTTTTGTGGATTTCGTCTTTGAAACTCAGTCTGTCACCACTGGAACCCTTCTTCCTCATTTTTTTAAATTTTTCTTTTATGTAAGAGAGATGATGCCTCAATTACAGCAAGCAGGTATACTTGGTTACTCCCAACTTGACTTCATTGTGAATTGCACTAGTGACTTGATTAAGGTTTGTAAATGTAGTATAAATCTCCATTCCTGTACTGATACCAATCCTTGATCTATCCACGTAACAGTGCTACTGAACATACTGTCACTGTCATAGTGACTATCATTTTATATAATTTTCGTATTTAATATTTTTGTATATACTTTTTGCATGCATATTGTTTTTCATCTTGAAAAAAAAAAAAGTCACAAACATGTTGTTAATTTTTACAAATAACTTTATGATGGAAAATGGGAATTGAAACAAGGTGCCTCTTTAATTCTGAAAGGTGGATAAATAAATAAATACTTCTCCAGAAGCGGTGTCCTTTTTGCGATGAAATATTACAAAACTAAAATTGTGCAGTCCACAAAAAAATATGTTATTTAATTCCCAATTCTATCCTTGCAATTTTAAAAAAAAAGCACACTCCCAGAAATGAATAGTGCATTACTCACCCACGGTACTTTTTTTGATCGAGCCGCTTTATTTGAAGCTGCTACTCTCTCCTGATGAAAAATTAAAATAGCCTCCAAAATGCACAGAGATTCTTCTTTCAAGGCAAATAAACATACACGAGTGTTGCTGGAGTTTACTCATGCTGTGTACACAGTCGATCTTATTGATCTTCACACTGTATGGAGATATCTCAGGCCCAAGTTCGCTTCAATGAGTTTTTTGTTTCTCAGTGGGAAATGCCAGGCGCTTCTGTGCAAGTACAAGTATACAGACCAAGGCCACTGACTGACATTAGCAATCAGTCAACAGCCATGTACACACACTACTCTCACACATGTACACCCACTATTCACTAGAAAGCTAGTCAATGAATGGTGGGTGGAGTTGCATCATGCAAACAAAGCCTTTAATTGGTTGTTAAGTATGACATGAATATTCATTGTGTTTGAGACACACCCATGATGGTGTCAGTACTGTAATGAAAGAAAGATGGGACAATCAAAAGCAAACAAAGCATGCAAAAGAATAGGAAGGAAACTAAACTGGATTAAGTATCTTAAGATGAGAAATATAGTTAATTGGGACTTTTGAAATTTGGTCAGACATATCTTAAGATGAGAAATATAGTTAATTGGGACTTTTGAAATTTGGTCAGACGTATAGACAGTTACAAGCTTGATGAAAACACCGTCCAGTGCTCTTTATTGTATTATTCAAACCTTCAGAAAAACAATAAATGACAATGACACAGGACCTTAAAATTGTCAAAATACATGTATTGCAAGATGCACTATCCTGATGGAAAACATAGTCTTTCTGTATCAGTATCACTAACTGGGACAGCAACTGAGATCACAGATCTATCCTTGTCCAGAAAACCACATATATAGAAGCAAAAAAACAAAATTTGGTAAATTAGGAATCATGGTGTGTTTTTTAAGAATTTCACTTCCTTTGGTGCAGACTTTCATGTAAACACTTTATAGATTTTCAACCAACAGATGATCATGTATTTATAATGAAACAAACCATGCAGTTTAATTTGTTTCATGGATGTCACATTAGAGTGAGTCATGTTGAAAGTTCTTTCCTCCAATATCTAAGTAGCTTGTTGTATTTCATTCTACTATAATATTATACAACCAATGTTACTTAATTTCTGGTGGTACAAGTTGAAATAGGTAGAATGCGTGTCTTTTGCTGAAACGAGTGATATAAAGTACACACTGTGGAACCTTATTTTCTTAACACCACATTCACGTAACACCAGATTCACATAAAAAACTAAAGAACTGTATCATGTTTCTCCAGGTAAATGCTATCATGCATTTCCCCCTCACCCCCCCCCCCCAAAAATATAAATTGTAACTGGCATAAAAAAAAAACCAGCCCAATCGTTTGCAAACACCTCTTCAATTAAAATGAGCTATCCAATATGAACATCGCCATTCATAATTTAATAATTATATTTTATTCAAACTGAAATCAGTCTTTATCAACTGATAAATTTTATTATCCCATTTCACTGTGAAAGAATATACAATAGTCTAGCTATAACCCCCTTCCCCCCCCCCCCCCCCTCTGAAACTAGTTTGTAACTGGCCATAAAAAACCCCATAACAGCCAGATCGTTTCACAAACACCTCTTCAATTAAAACGAGCGATCCAATATGAACATCGTCATTCATAAAATTTTAATAACTATATTTTATTCAGTCTTCATCAACTGATAAGTATATTTCGATAAATTTTATTTCCCTTTTACCATGCAAGAATATACAGTAGTCTAGCAATGAATACATTTAAAGCATGTCCCTGATAACTGCTACATTAATTCCAATATAACCTCACACAGAGTCTACGATTGCGACTACGGTTAATGTTGTTGACTGTCTTCTATTCGTAGAACAGGCAAAGTTGAGTAGTGGTTGTGGACACTACATGCTGCCACATTCAAACAATATCCAAGCCAAGTTTAAACAAAAGAAAGAGCAGCTGCATAAACATAATAATGAGGGATATAAGATCAAATTAGAAGGACCACCAGAGAGAGAGAGAGAGACAGCCTAGAAGTAAAGAGGCCTTAAAGGAATGACATCTCTCTTTAAAGCTGGATTAATGCTGCACTGAATCTCTCAAAATCTGACAAGTAGTAGAAATAATTTATGATTTAAAGAAACCACTCTGTATGATGATTAGGATGGGGGATGGGGATGGTGGGGAATGGGGAAGGTGGGGGGGGGGAGGGAGGGGAGGGGAGGTGAGAGACAGAATTAGATATTAACTTTGAAGGTTTCAAGCTGAAGCAATCAACTATATTAAATTTGCTGGACACAAATTGTTCTGTTGGATTGGACTTCTTGTTTAATAACTTGTTAGTTACAATCAGCTCCACACAATTATGAACATAGTACTCACAATAGTACAGTATATAGCACTTAGTTACATTGAGTGTTAATATCTAATTATGTACAAATTATACTAAAGGTTTCAGTCAGAATGGTGCAAAGTCACAACCCAACGCAATCCAATGCATACAGTTCCTTCTGATACTTGCTACTCCAGATAAGACTTGAATGGTCGTTACTTGAAACATGTAACAACATAGTGAGCGAAATATCCTCATTGAATTTATGGTTACATGTCCCACATACCACTGCTCTCATTTTAATGATTTTTCTGAATGAGAGATAACATACCTTTGGTATGAAAATTGTTGTTTAACACTGGTTCGATCAATAATTTTATGTATCCCAATTCGTTACAACTGAACAACTTTGCCAGATTCAGAAATCTTAATTTGCCATGGGCGACACTTGGCTAAGAGTTTCTAGTTACAGCAGCCTCTTTTGGGTCTTCAACCTACCTAGTACTTTGAACACTTGTTAACCACAAGTGGCAGTAAGAACATTGCAGCTCGGATTGCAGTATCTTTATTGGCAAACTCTCATATGCACACTTACCTAAGGTTATGTTTTTCGTTTTTTAAGCTCAACTAGCGATATTAAGGTCAAAGAACTTGACGAACATAGAGAACATGCAACAGTCAACATTACATTCATTAATTGGAGACAAAAGAAGGAAAAGGGGCAGTATTTCAGTGAAGGAATTGATTTTAAAGGCAAGTTCAAATTTATACATAGCAATTGTGGGATTCATCATTTTATTTTGCTTCACAAAATTTACATTTGTGCAGCATCTTGGTCTACAAGCTGGACATCACAATTTGCTTTAAAAAGGTAAAATCACAATTGAAGGATACAACTAAAGAATGCACCACATACAAGTACCAAGTCTTTCTAGTTTTGAGCCTACCTAGCTATGTCAAGCATACAGTTCTGTACTAATAAACCAGTGTAACTTCCAATGACCAACAGACAGTTTTAAGAACTATTATTACTAGTCATACCTTTGAGACTTTGGGAACAACTTACAGGTTTAACCCTGGTCATTATGCAAATATCAAATGATTTAATCCTCTCCATAGGATCAGAATTTTGTAAATTAAATCCTGAACATGTTAGGTCTGTACACAATCGTTGCTTTGCTGTACAGATTTTGCTGTAACATGAATTGAAGAGCTCTACAACCTCGTTGCCATGGTAGTTTATACTGACAGCTTATCAAAATACTATTAAATGCCATGGTACTTGAGTATGCCCAGCTAAAATGGAGCTGGGACAAACTTTGCCGTTGTCTTACTACCAAAACACAGGATGACACTAGCAAACTTTAGACGAGAGATGACTAAGTGCGGACCATGATTCAAGATGTTTGAAAGAACTCTTTAATCAGTGTGTATTACTGAAAGGGGGGGGGGGATTACCTCACAAACTAAGGCAATTTTCATAGCTTATCCTTGGTGGCAAGAGTCATAACAGAGGATTAGGAGAGATAGGGAATTTCTTTTCAACTAAAGCTGACTATTAGTGCATGAAAACCCAGTTCAAGGTAATAAACTTGCAAAAATATTACCAGCCTTGTGCATGAAATGCCTTGAGAAAACTTTCATTGTATTTTAAGCAATTGTTATTTAAAAAAACAAACTTATTTAAGGTTTAAAGAGTTGGGTTGAGAAAAGACAATATACAGGAATCATTTGCAGCTTAATGTCCCGTTAGTTTGTTTTATAAAATAAACAAACAAAAAGTTATAAACAGCATAGACACATTTGACTGGAAGGGCACCTGTGACCTCTAACAACCAACTTATCCAAGTTTCTAAAGCCAAGGATGAAAACCAGCTGGGGCATTAATGACCCTCACATAACTTGCCATGTATTGAGTGACAAATTTGTAAATATTTTGTTGTCTTACAAACTATTTTACATTCATGTTTTTTCTTCTTTCTAAGATAGGGTTGTTATGTCACATTCTAAAAAGATTGTTGTCATTTCTTAACTTGAAAGGACATTTAACTTAATTGAGTGATTAAATAATCTAATGTTAACCATAAATAATGGCAACAATGATCCCACCAATAATGTAATCATTTCATTTTTGAATGACAGATTGGGATTACTAAATATTGCAAATAAAGGCAAAGGATTAACAATTTACCCTACACTAGGCTCAAATCCCATGAGTTTTCTTGATCCCCACTAAAGTAACTGAGGTCTACTATATATTCCACCTACTAACAAAATTCACTTCAGTAGCTACTGTACACCAGTGTCACCTCTATATTCTATGTTTATTCTATGAAAGTATTTATGCTTGTCTGAATAGGTGGCACCTCAGAAGAAATTATCCTTACCAGCCATTAGTAAAACCTCTGCCCTAATTAGTATGCAAATTTATTTACGAGCTCACATATTCTGTCAACTTTTTCGTAGGGCCAGTCTACCATAAATGTTGAGTTGCGATGTGTCTCCGATAATGTGACATTAACGCATCCAACCAACAATAATGTATTTTGCACTCGTTTAGTTTCGATGGCGAGTGTCTGGGAGACACCTATGCTACAAACAGCGACCAGAAAAATGCCGCACTGTATTACACAAAGTGTCTATAGGCCCCCCGGTAACATTATTCACTCTAATGATACCATGCTTTGTCATGGATGATGAGGGTAATTTGATGTAGTATTACTAATGAAGCAATTTAAAGCAGTAGTTTCGGTTGATCACCAGTTTTGCAGATTTGTTTTTTTTTGGACCAATTTTGAAATATTGAGGCAAACTTGCAACTTGTGATAGCATACAGTATATACTCAAACCAAGGTTTATGCCTTCTTCTTTTCTCTACTTCAATCAAAGGTGTACTTTTTTTGCTGTGAGTTTTGCATTTATGATGTCATTGGATGGCTTACGAAATTTGTCCTCAACTCACCTTTTTTCTTTACCTCAGTGCTAATAGCATAGAAGCTCAAACAAATAGTAATTTAACACACAAACCCTTTCTTCATTTTTGAAAACAGTGAGTATTTTGATAGGTTTCGGTTAAAAGAGTAGAAAGTCATTTGGTGTTTAAGACAGAGAAAACAATGGGGGAAAAATATAAATAAATAAATAAATAAGCCAAAAACATCCACTCGTAGATTTCACACAAAATGTTGCTTTAATGCTCGTAAAATCGGCAGACATTCTAATTCTTGTAAATAGGTCCAGTTCAAATTCCAGACGCTGATTACTTATCAGAGCGGAACAAAAATCAGGGCGAAAAAATGGAGAGAAATAACTAGTACGGAGAGTCCTCGGCTGGTAGAAACGTCAGAACCACTCAGAGATTATCGATATTTTTTAAAAACCAGAAGTGTTGCACGGCACACGCAAGGTTTTTATGGTGCACCGATCTGATTCCAGGCTGGGATCAATTACACCCCCTAAAGCAATGAGCTTGTAATTCCTATTATCACTGACTGAGGCTAATAAAAAGAAAAGGGTTTTTAAAGAAATTTTTAAAGGACGATGAGCCGGTTATGACTCATCGGGCTGCTTAAGATGATAATTATCGTGACCACATAGAAAAGTATAGAAACGTGAAACCTGTGTCAACGAGTTGTATCATCGCACTTTTTAGACCTTTTTCTGTAATTAATCTAAAGTATAAGCTGGATTCGATGATAATCTTTCCTCATGGTGAATTTTTAGTCGAAGAAGAATGGAAACAAGATGAAAGCAAGACAAATGGCTTGTGATTAATATACAAAAATAATCTTCAAAAAACCTAATCAGTCAAAATTGTCATGCATGATCTGTCAATGTTTGACAGACTTTTTTTGAAAATCCATCCCAGACTTTTTTCAGTAAAAATGATTGGTAAATCATATGACATTAATATATAAATTTTCAGCTAATTGGAAGAACTTGCACTGGAACATGAGAATGCGTTCGATATGGAGAAAAGAATGTTCGCGGGAACAAAGACGACATGATGGATGGACATTGTTAATGTTCGGTGCCAACGATACATTTCAGTTTTATGTTAAATTTCTCTTTAGCAGCAGATAAATTCCTGGATGTTGGCAAAGTTTAGGGAAGCACTGGATCAAGTTTGAACAAGGAACTACATGGTATCTCACTTGAACAGATTTTGATAAATTGAATCATTTTTGAAGAATGCTCTGTGTGTTTGTGTGTGTGTCTGTTTCCACATCTTTAACTGCCTTGGGTCAGATGGGCAAAGAAAATCAATCTTGACCTCAACTATAAAGTAAATGAGTTCCAACTTATCTTTACTATAATACCAGTGAGGAGGAATATTTTCCAAATTTAACAATTTAACTGTATAAAATGCAAAGTTTTCATTTAAGATTACAAGAATTCAAGAGAATTCAAGAGACCAAAGATACTTTCTGTAAAAAGCAAGAAAGTCAAATGATAAGTTTATTGGGTTTCATTGACCCAATCAACAAACACCTTCAAGGTGTGGTCCAGCTTACATTAACAATATAAATTATCTTCGTACGGCATCATCACACAGTCCGCTGAAAGGCTCTCGTTCAAAAATGGAGCCTACCATTAAGAAACCAAACAATGCCATCAAAGACCTGACAACCATGATTAAGTCTTGAAATATCAACCGGCATCTGTTGTTACCATACCCACTCAAGAAATAAAGAGTTTGAGTCACAATGGATGCAATAGTTAGCTGTTTAGAGTCACTTTCCTAATTGCCTACTTAGGGCATGCTTAGGGTCCACTAGGTGATGTTTGTCCATTGTATATCTCATCTACAATGAATAAATCAATCTAGGTTAATAGACACAATTAAACTATGGTTGGATTTCTTGGATTAGTAAGAAAAACGTCAACATACACACTTAAAAACAGACAGCAATCAGACATGGTCCGACTGACCCAAATAATGTTTGTCATTTATTTTGAAGGTGACATACTATACAAATGTCCCAACTATCAAAGATAATGTCTGCAAGCTACGTACCTCATGACCGAAAAGCATTTTATTCCAATGAGCAATCACAGATCAATTCTTTTCATTTCTAACTTAAAGACTTTGACAGCCAAATTCCTTAATTTTAAATGAGTGAACCTTGGCTATAATCTAGTTCCACTGAGAAGTATAATTTGGATTTTGTTCTCTTTCGGAGATACTTGAGGTAGTTGTGCGGAGCATGACTGTTATTTTGTTGAGATGAAATTCCCTGTTATATATTGGCTCTTTTGTATAAATTCACATACAGTTGGCTCAACAGCAGTGTATGTCACACTTCAAGGATGTAGCCTAATGATAGTTACTACTATATTGTTAATATGGCCAAAACAAAATCAACTTTGATGCATCTGACATTGTCATTAGGACTGTAAGTGCTATTAGTTCTATCCTTTGGGATATTTTCCAAGGATATCCAAAGATCCACAGGTGTTTGGAGTCACACATGGAATATTCTCTGACCAAGACCATGTGGTGGCTCATGACATTTTATTGCTCTTCTGAGTCATAATTCATTTGGTCATATTGCTGAAAAATATAAAAACTTCTGGTTTGGCTAATTTATGAAGTTCCTCACTTACCTGTCTCCACAAAGATTCTGCAGTCTTCCCCTACTACTGTGTGTTGAGCCAACTGGTAACCAGTTAGCACTGACCTCTGACCTTGCATGTGACCATGTCTAGGTCTGGATGGGTTCTTAGTAATGTCATAGGTCATACTCTACTGGCTCCTCCACGTTTTTTCCACAAGTAAATTAACCTACCTGTCTCCATTCAAAGGTTAAATAACAGACCTACGTTTTATATGCTTTTGTTTTTTTTTATGAACTGTTTGAGTCTTTGACATGCCATTATCTAACAATGTTTTTTTTAGTTTTCAAGGACATTGTTGAATCTACACCGCTCAAGTCATGTTCCCTTCCATACTGGTATGGGTAACAGTAGGCTAGAGCGAACTGTATGCTATCTAATGAGGAAATACAACACCATTCCCACTGACAAAGCTAAAGATCCCTGCTTCCATTTTACTTCATATGTGTTACTGTGTTATATTTTGTTCTTCATCCATTTTTGAATACACTCTACCTTTTTTAAGTTCTGTGGGCATATACTTATAGACCATCATTTTCAGCAAAGTAACAACCTTGACAACAAATCAGTAATTGATCTGATACAAAAAAAAACCTCAGTCATCTACAGTAGATACTTAAAAGAATGAACTGACAAATGGCAGACAAAGAGAGAAACAATTGTGACACAGCCTAATTATCTTGAGAAATGAAAACTGATCGAATCAGAAGAGGACTGGAAGAAGGAGGAGAAGCTATCGAAAGAAACGGTAAGATAATACCGATTCCCGCAGGTATCACCGTCCTTGTACACTTCAACTGATCTCAAGCTATTTGAGGAAGGACAGGCGTATAGACGGATTTCCATTGACATCCGCCATCTAGTATTATCCACAATCAAGGGGCTAGGGTGAGGGACCTGTGGGATAGCAGTGCAAGCACAGTTAAAACTTCACTACTACTACACATGCAGTGATGCTTTCAAAATCTTTAATCAATTTGCCTGTCACCTGTCACATACAGTACTCTGTGTCCACTACTAGCTACCAATGTATCTCTGCTTAACCTTGGTCAGACTAGTAGAGCAGCTACTCTCACTACATATATCGAAAACATTCCCAACATTACAGTGAAACTTCTTTTAACTGAAGATTGGGTGGAAACATGGGAGGCAAGTTTTTGCAGTTCTCATAAAGATTTAATTTGCAACTAATGTATCACCAGTTGTGGCTTTATTAAATGTTCATGTAGTTCATGTACAACGTTTCACAGAGTTAAATTACATAGGTTGGCCACACACTAACATATAGTTTACATATTCTTGCCAATGAGCTGTTTTTGTTTGTTTTTTGTTTTCCAAATACGTCAAACTCGACTCAACGGTGCATCTCTGTGACTGACACCCATGCATATAGGACTGTGATCGGGGCATATTACAAATTTTCAATAAATTGTTTGTTTGTATGTGATTAAAAACAATATTGATACATCATTCAACATTTGTGTGTGTTATAGTATTTATTTCTACTGTAACAATTCCTAAGAAAGCCTCATGTACCTGGGCTGCACACTTTGCATCAACAAGGCTATACTTGTTCATGGCTTACAAAATATGTTTATTTAAAATACAATGGTTTAGTACTTGTACAGACACCATGGGGGTGGTTAGCAAATAGCTGTTAAAACCTTTGATTTTAAAAGTTCTTTTTGTAACACACTCAATGCCTTAAATCCTGGGAAATTAACGCTTTTTCCAAATTTGATCGACTGTTCACACCAACCCGCCCACCTTTCTGTAAAAGAAAAATTAGCCATAAAAGGAAGCCAATTAAAGGTTTTCATTAAGAACAGCAGCAGGTCTCAATTGTAATTATAACCTGTTCAGTTCATCAATTCTTTGTAGCACCATCAAACTTATTCTTTTTTATTTTCTTTTTCAAGACAGCCATTGTTAAAATTTGAACAGATTTGGGTTTGTTGGTTTCACAGTTTGTTGATTCATATGATTAATTCAAGTAAAAAAAGATTACTGTTAGGCTATAAAATCTTAATATGATCAACTATCGAGCAGAGGACAAAATACCTTTACTTCAAACTCTCAAAGCTCATAAATCAGGAAGACATTGCATTACATGTGAGAAAGGTTGCAATTTACAGAGCTTATCAGAGTGTTCTTTAGTGAGCTCGCACTGCTTTAAAGTCATCTGAAATTATAGTTTGGTTACTTGAAAAGATACTTCAGAAAGACTGCAAAGTTAAAAGTGAACAATGAAATCCACACAGCCATCAGATCTAGGCTGGGAGTCCAGGATTAACTCTGACTAGGTGACTACTGTACTTACTTTGAGAGTTACAAATATCATTGTAACCTATGTAAATTGCTCCATTTCACAAAGCTTGTTTATTCCGTATAGCAAGCTTTGCTCATGAGTGTCAATAAGCAGGGCATAGTGAAAGACAACTTGGATAAACTTGTTTTACAGTTTATGTTGTTCTCCAGTTTCATCCATCAAAGTTTTTAATTTACTCATTTCTAGAATCCAATCCTCTCCATTGTCTTCTTCTTTGGCTCTGACTGGCTGACATAGTGTCATGTGACCACTCCATGCCAACCTGTTAGTTTTGTAATTAATGGACTGAAGCCTTTATCGGCATGCATAAATATAAAGTAACAGGACATATTTCAGGAGTATGCTGTTACTTGGCCACAGGGTTCAAGTCTCTTTCGATCACACTCACAATAGCATTTCATGTACATACAGTTGTATACTGTCCATGCAGTAACTTTTAATCAAAAGCTTAGCCCTACCTATCATCATATTCACCATGGTTATTCCATGGATGCTTTTTTACACTAATTTTGAGCCAATTTGGATGTACAGTACGTAGACCTAGAGATAGCAGATTGCAACACTTTCCGTTCCGGACTGCCATTTTGAAATTAATAGATTGCCTTATGGCTGCCTGTTAATTGTACAAGGGGCCTACATTATTTTGAAGTCAAACAACATGTCTTGTTAGCCCAATAAAAGGCTTGGATAAAACCAACCTTTATGCTCCAGTAAGTTACACAAACCGGAAGAAACTATAAATCTGGTTTTCTAAGCATGCTACTACAATTTCTCTCCAGAAAGACCTAGAAGTGTCTTACGCTAACAATGGAGATTGTCCAGTATTGTCCAGAGATTATATTATGTCCATTAAGAGACTAAATAATGTTATATTATGTCCAGAGCATTATATTGTCCAGAGATTGTCCAGTAATGTCTCACCTACAGCTGGAAATGTATGACATTCCTGAAGAATATCCATGTGGTTTATATACATATAAAATTGTCTGAAGCAATTTATTGCTTAATCATCCCCCAATGACATAATCAAGCTACAAGATTGAAACTAGCAAACATGTATGAAATGAGTCTACTACTGCTGCCTATCACATAAATGTAATTATAAAGTTAAATTTATATAAAATAATCATAATAATAATAATATCTGTCAGTTTCATTCAATCATTTAACCTTATACCTAAACTTACAGGTTTTCTTCTTCTTTTTTCGAAGTTCAGGTCCACTCATTTCAAAAATAGCCATTTCCTCCCGTTAAGTAATATTCAAAAATACAAGCATTATAAGATTACAGTGTTATCATTTTAAACCAGAAACAGCATGTCTAGCAGAATTTGCTGTCCTGTGTTTGGTCGATTTAATCTCAAATCCACTGCAGTCAGATATTGAGTCTGAGTGACTACAATACTACTTACTAATGAGATGAAAACCTTGCTATATCTCACATAATTTGATTGAGTGGGAAATACTAAGCACATTAAAGCTATGACTGTTATCGTTTGTCATTACATTCAAACTCACCAGGAAAGCTTTATTAGATTTGCTAAATCAATGCTAGAAATATTATTTTCCATGTATCAATGTGAGTGACCTCAGTTTTATAGTGGGCAATATTCAACTATGAAGAAAACAGTCAATGAAGATTGGAATGTATGAAACAACTACCTAAATACAGTGGGGTAAGGGTAAGACAGTGGAACAGGAATTGGACAGCAGGAAAAAATATGAGAACCATAATCTTATACTTCTAACAGGATTGATTGACCATTCCCCCGCAAATTCAGGCCTCCGAAATCGTGCTTAACTTCCACAGCAATTGGTTGTATGTCTCTGAGTTAAGTTTAAAAAAATATTTGAACTCCTTTTGAGCCCATAAATGACCTAATTAGATGAGCTCAACTGATATTCAAGTCAGCAAAATGTTTGTGATGTGCTTCTACTTTCACAGCATATTTGTTAGTTTTTCTTTCCCTATTCTTTGTGTGTTCTGTTTGCCTGTACATACTAAATCCTACTCATGTTTTTTTTTATTACCAAATGAAAGAGTATCCTACTATCGGCAAATTATTCCATGTTTTTGGCTTAGGTCTGGAAACTTGTGAATAACGTTTTCTTAAATACAATTCACACATAATTTGCTTAAGCTGAATAAGGCTTTTGATCCATATGAATTAATAAAAAAGTGAATAGAAAACTTGAAAAAATAAATCCAGAAAACTTAAAACCCTCAATTACCTTTCTCCAGGCAACTAAAATTGAGGGCAGTCTTTCAGATCTGAAAGAAAAACCTCAGAGAAGCAGTTAAAGGAATTGTCTGGTGGAAGATTTTGATACATTGTCCTTGTAGATATTATTTTTCTCTTTCTAGCCATGTAAAAATTGTCCCCATTCGACGTTTTCTTCTTGTAGAAATCTGGTTTTCAAATTCACCAGTTTCTCACCAAAAGTACCGTTTGCTCGAACGCTTCAATATGGTGATTGACGTAGTGCTTGCAGATAGGCAAAACAGGCGACTTGAAGTTAACACTCCCAATTTCGCAGCAAATAAACTCACGTGTAAGCACATTGGATTGCCTCATATATATAACGTACATACTCGCGAACGTATATACTACGATGCTCAGTTGGTGTACTTGTATAGCGTTGCACATAGTACACTCACACTCAAACCACAGTTCATTAACTGTTCTTCGAAATCGCTGAAATGAAATTCACGGATCAAATTAACAGTAAAAGGAAACTTGAAAAGTATTCGTTAAACCGAAAGATGAAACTTGGCGGAATCGATGTCATCGCAGAACTGTCCGATTGTAAACATTATGAGTAGCCCATACACGCGAACATTCTTCGCGCTGGAGCTGGATAGCACGATGTATAAACAACGAAGAGCCTGCTGTTAAAACTTATCTTGTGTTACACAAAGACCACGAAACCACCGATCTACTACATATATAGCGGCTTAAGGAGTTTTTTAAATCATATCTAATTTATAAGAAATTTCACCGGAAATTATTGAAGAAATTGATCGAATCGTTGTCAGAGCAGAATGTAGCACTGAGAAGCTTAGGCTTCGCAGAACTGTCCGATTGTCAACGTTTGAGTATAGCCTACGTGCGAACATTTTGTGCGTTGGGAGCTGGATAGCGCGATGTATAGCCTGGACAACTCAGAGTCTGCTGTTAAAATTTACCTTGTGTTACACGAAGGCCACGGAACCACCGATCTAGTACATGGCGGCTTAAGGAGTTTTTGAAAACATATCTAATTTTTAAGAAATTTCACCGGAAATTAAGGAAGAAATGTATCTGTATACAAACGCTGTTTTTGTTGTGATTACCGTATAGGTACTGTGCGGAGGGTGTGTTATGTCGCAATCTGCAATAGCATAGCTGATGTCACGTTCTGTACTGTTCAAATCATATTTGAAATGTCTATCCTTAACGATTAAAAAATCGTTTCTCTGTCAAACGCAACATTAGCGTTCTCATACTTTGACAACATGTTTGGAAAATTATTTACTATTTTTTAAGGTAACTTCTTTGGGCCACCAGACAATCCTTTTAAGTGTCACAGGTACAACTGTGCATATTTTGGCTCAAAAGTGAAGTATAAACTGTACATTTCAAGTCTTTTTTCACTATATAAACAACCTTAGGAGCTTGACACTTACCTCCAGAAATGCAGAGCAAGTCCAGGACAAGCATCCCCACATTTTAAACAAGGCTGTCCTCTGTCAGGATCATAGTTGGGTACCTAAAAGGAGAACAATAACACAATGAATATTCATAATTTCTCAAAGAAATAAACACAGTATACTAGAGCAACAATGTCTTCTGCTATAAAATGGTTTAAGACTTTCCAAAAAGTACTATCCCGATGCTTTAAATTATTAACCAAGACAAACTGGTACAAACTGTCCAAAATAACTGTTGCAAAATGTGCCACCATTCACTATGTTGCCTTTGTGACCCCTGTACATTCAATGTCATCTTTGTTGTTTGCCAAATATGTATCTGATTCGGAAACTTTATCCATACCAAAATTTCACACACTAACCCTTTAATTGTAGGCCTTATGTGTGTTGCATAAAGTCTGGGGCAGTCCTGTTCTAAGCCATTTCAAAAAGATACATACATAGTCCATCTTACTAGTATCAAAAACCTGACCTCATAATATTGAAAGACTACATTAGTGTAAGGAATCAACAACAGAACTGTACATAGTCAATTACTTGTGAGCCTTGTAATTCATATTTTACTATGATTAATCATGAAAACTATTTATCAGTTTTTCTCAAAACATGTATCCCGATTTCCACTGGCATGTCATCTTTTCTCTACATGAGCATCTTCGCTGGATTTACAACATATTAAAAACTGTCTGGAACTTTTAGGTAAGTACTATAGCTGTTAGGATACCCTTCAATCCAAGTTTCTCTATAAGGCATGGGAAGCTCCTCAACTAGGACACCAATAACCAGATGGGGACAACTTATTCTCCTTTCTTTAAGGAATTACTCACATTGAATAAGTCTAACACAATACTGATTATGCTTACAATGTTTACCACATAGCAAGACTACGTAGCTATACCATAGTCCTTAGTCTAACTTACATTGTTTTCTTTTAGACCTAGCTTATAAAGTGAGTTGTCCCAATTTCTTTGGGTTCTAATTTGTTCACTGGGTATTATTACACAACAGATATATCAGGAATGAGTGTAATCTATACCAAATTATTCAAGACAATATGCAAACACAAAGAACTTCACTTTAACACTTGCAAGCATTGAGTTTGTTGTATAGACAAGTTATTGTGACTGCCAGGGAGAAAATGTGACATACATTCCTTTCCTACAATATATTAAGAGTTTTTCTATGATCTTATGTTCTCAGTGTTTCCAAGACACATTTTTTTTAAACATGTCTTTAGGCATTTTCAGGACTTCCTCCCCTTTGAAGGCAGTTTGTTCCCAATCTAATCTCCCCAAAAAATAATAATCATAATCATAATTCATAGGGTGAACAAAACTGGGACCACTTGCAAGACAACAGGCCAAACTGTACATTACTGAGTGAGGTATACTTCATCCAAAACTAGTAAATACTTTGACATAAAAAGTGTCACACAGCGAAAACACAACTATACCTTATGTACAATGTGCACAAACGTGGAAACATTTCTTCGATCGAATCATTAGTTTTCTGACAATGAAGTGCTAGGCCAAATGTGGAAACAATTTTGGACCATCCATGCTATAGGCCTAACACAAGTAACAACAGTACTTAAGACCTAGTTTAACTTATAGGCTCTGTACTACCCCAGCTAGATTTAGTTCCAGGGCTATATGTTATAATGTAGTTTATATGACTATCGCTCAACGCTAGAATCAAGCCTTCAAGGAAGGCGATCACAGTTCAAATAACAATTTGGTAATAAATTCTGGGCCCAACAGTATGTTTCTATCAGTGATGTTTAAAAAATACTGAACTGTTGTAATTGCATACTAAATTACTGTTGTGTAGAGCACACAGTACTAATACTAAATATTTCTTATTATTGAACTAACGTAGGCTAAGTCTGTCCTATGCGAGTCTATAGTTACATAAACGTTACAGTAGACTGGGGCAAAAGTCGAATGGATATGGACAGATAGGCCTACAGACAAGTAACACAGGCAACATAAGTGTTAATTTAGTGATCTCGATCGTTTACCATTTCTCGTTTTGCGGCTCTCTTCGAGGAAGGATCATTTGATGCGCCTCGTAACATCTTTACGAGACTTCGATCAACCGTTCACTTCACTTCTGAACATCTGAAATTGAGGATGAATAACGTCGATCGGAATTTATATGTTACACTTCGTATCAAATTACGCTTTCCAAATAAACATCGAAGCGATCACAACTACAGATAAAGCGCTATAGATCATTATTAAGAATCTTCGAGCTGGGTACCAAATTGTGCGCTTTCAACCTTTGTTCTTATGAAAATTTGAAACTGAGAGGAGCAAAAATTTGATTATTAGTTTCTATATGTATTGCTTATGACTTTTTGTGTCTAAGACAACCATTTGTAGTAGTTTTTGAACATTAAAGATTACAATACCAGTCGATGTAGAAACATCTATTTTGTATTATCTGTCAAAAATCATTTCAGAGGGTGCACTGGAGTATAATCAGTCTACATCGACCAAAATAGATAAGTGATACGGTGAACACTGGCGAATCAAAACGCGCTCTCCTATCACGGAGAAGATGACAATTTAACAATCGTTATAGTAAGGTTCAGGCAGGGACGTAGTCAGGGGGAGCAATGGGAGCGATCTCCCCCCCTTGAGTACCCCGAGAAATAAATTTAAGTAAATGCAGGAGATATCAGGTTGAAGGAAGATAAGCGACCCTTCTCAATCTTTCCCCTGAAAGTTCGTCTGCTACGTAATATAATACTCTTATCATTGTTTATTTACTGCAACGTGGGAGGCATTGTGGGCAAAAAATTTCTTTGTACATCATGGCGCTCCGTTAAGTGTAATTATATGCTCCCTTTGCAATTAAGGAATGCCCCTTTTAAAATTCTGCCCCCCCCCCTTCAAATTTCTGGCTACGTCCTTGGGTTCAGGAACTTTTGGTCACAGGCACTTGAGATACAAATGTTTGAAAGTTTTTGATTTTAGTGGGTGCATCTAGGATTTCTTAAAAAATATAGGATGCATGTATGTTTCAATACTTGATAATGTTGTTACCACCCCTGTAGATTGCACTGGAGGAGCCATGATTCACTTCATTAATCAGCGTGCAGTACACTATTACTGAGATCAAGTAAAAGGACATCCACCTTTATTTCCTTTGCTTAGTGTGGTGGAAGATAACTCATGTGATGGTGATTATTTGCCACATGAAGCCGTACACAGCACCAGCTTTACAGGTAACTGGGAGGTGTTTCATGTTATTATCATTGTGAGAATCAAAATTTCATTGCAAAGTTTGTAACACAAATGACAGGATTCATCTATGGTTTGTATTTCTCTCTGAACTGTTGACGAAAGGCAACTAAATGGTTCATATTAGTTAATTAATATGAGTTGTTTGGGTATTTTGTTGACATCCAATACAGAGACTTGCATGAAGTAAATTTTGACAGAACTATACAGAAGGCTCACTTTCAATTACTACTGAAAGATGCATGCCACAGGCTTGAATGAACCAGACATAATATACAAACATCTCCTCTCACTATAAACTCTCATTCATCCAAAAGACGGCAGTGTGACAATCTGCCCAGTGCACCCCTCATATCCCCTTCTTTTTAGAAGTAACTTATAACATGCTCACTGTTCAACCCTAAGAAGTACAAATGTGCCAGTAAGATCAAAATTCAATCATTACACAGTTATAGCCTCGAAATTTAGAATGATACAATTGTTAAGTGTTTAAAATACTTTCCTGTAGGTTCTCACTGTCCAAATTATTTCCAGACATTAAATTAAGCTCAATAAAGCAATTAATTGTGCTAGTCAGATAAAACTATGAGGATGGCAGGAAAATCTTGTAAAACTTTGAGGAATGAGTGAGTTGCTTTAATACTTTCTAGCATCTTTGAAGGCAATGATTCTGATGACCTTTAACGACCTAAAGAAAATGTTACCCAGCTACATTTTCCATTCATTTCGAAAAGTTTATTTCTATAGTCACAGCAATTTAAGGTGAAAATGGCTAAAACAGAACCAAGGAACTGTTAGTCACAGATGTTTGGTAATAAGATGGTGTTTAAGAGCACTTTTAAAGTAATATTTTGAGAGACATTTAATAACATTATTTGGGAGTGAGCTCAAGTGTTTATATCCTTGGAAGCTTAAAGTAAGAAAAAATAAATAAAATGGATCTGACAGGAAAAAAAGAAAAAATGAGAAGTAAAGAAAACAGTATTTTTATGTACTCACTGTATATTATTGATATAACTTGTACACGGGTGAATTACAACTGGGGCATTATGCATGATATTCACTACTCTGGGAAAAACAACTTCAGAAACCACTCATACGTTGTGAACCTAACTTAAGCTTGACTGACAAAAGATTACAAAAGACATTTTTGCCACAAGTATTTCAAGTAAACCAATGCAATGTAACGCCATCAATACTGACGTTCATTTCCAGAAAAACGGACCCAAAGATAAAGACTATTTAAACCTGTATGGACAAATATTGTAAAAAGCGATGTTCTTATGAATCAATTTGAAGTTTAATTGGTAAAGAAGGTTTATGGAGTCTTAGAAATGTGACAGTCAAGTGAACCAATAGGCTACCCTGTGCATACAAATGGATATATATGTACATTTTCCATGCATGAGTTAAAAGGAGGTTGACGTCAGTGGCGGAGCGTCCATACAGTCAGGGGGGGCGGATGCCCCCCCTGACGGACTCAAATGGACTGCTGACACCCTTTTCAGCTTTTTACCACTTTTTACTTATTCGCGATTATTGACATTTTTACTGCGCTCTCATCTACCTATTGACATTTGTCACATTTTTTTGCTGTAATTTTCTGACAAAATGCTCTAACGGCTATTTATTCTTCGTTTATCTGCAAGGCCCGGAAAGGGTCATTTCTGGCGATCTAGGGAGTATCTTTACTCAAAAAAATTCTGTACGCTCCGCGCCAACCTGTGGTGGCGCTCCGCTTAGATAGTATCGAAAGCGCCCCTACAGACCATTCTCGCCCCCTCTTACCAATACCCCTAGCTCCGCCACTGGTTGACGTTGCACCATTGTTTGGTTGACATGCAAGTTATTTTTGCTCAACTTGAAGTACATGTGCATGCAAGAAGGTAAGAACTATTTCTGATAAAAAGCAGTTTACCACAAGTTGGGTAAAAAGCATCATTAACATTTATTTTCCAACTAACTTCCAATAAGATTGAATTGTAACAGAACTAATCTAAATCTATGGAATGTTTGTCTGACAGCAATTCTGTGATGATATTTTAGAGCTGTTAAAAAGAAGAGAAAGCACAACAGTTTCTTTTGACTGTTCTTAAAACTTAACAGTAAATTTACAGAAAATGCATTCCTCTTTTTAACATTTTGCAATATTCACATCTTAAGCATTAGCATATATCTGACATTTTCATCAAGTCTGCAAGTCACAGTCTTTCTTTAATTAATACATATTTAGTGTATTTGAAAAGACCATTGAGAGAATTACCTGAGGTATAAGAAAGGTTTGCCACACTTCAAAGCTCTAACACGATGTAGAACATATCCAGCTCTCCAGACCCTCTTTCAGAACTTTTGCTTTCTTAACAGAATGGCAGACAAGACTTTTTAAATCACATTTTCATTGAACATTTGACAATTAACAGCGTTGAAAAAGTATGAGTTTTAATCATTTTTGAAAACTTAGTAATAACGTCACAAAGATACAAATTATTTGTCATTGGAATGACCGAAACATCCAAATTGTGTACTTAACAAAAGAAAAACCTTCCAAGTGCTACTCAAAGTAGGCTTACAACTGGTAATAGATTACTTGTTTGTTTTTTATGCAAGTAACAATTGCAACTCTTCTCATTATTTCATCATTTAGACACCTTTGTCATACCTCACTGGAAATCATCACATTAGTTTAACTCATTATTTGATCTAAAACTTGGCTAGTCAAGAAGTCATGCTAAATAAGCTTCATTATTATGAGATTTTAATATCAAATAGCATTAAAATCACTAGACCTCAAAATCTGTATTAAAACGACAAATATTTCCATGCTCTTGGTTGTTAATTCAATCTTTGGGTGGGCCACTTTTACAAACATAATTTTAACATCAATACATACTTTGCACTTTCACTGACTCTATTGCTGTCAATTAATGTTGACTTCTTGAAGCACTAAGCAATCAGAGTAAAGACAGAAACAACCGTCTAAAATAACAAATTTCTTGGTGGTTTGTGATTTTCAGTGAGCTTTAAAATATTTTAGTTACCCATTTCATTTTTTTAGTTTTAGTCATAATGTCCCTGAAATAAGTTTCTTGAGTGCATACATGCTCAGAACCAAAATTGAGGAAAAACCACAAACTCGCTGATACCCTGAAGCATTACAATGTTGATTACATCTCCACCGCATCAAATTCATGAAAAATAAATATATTAAAGGTTTTTAACATTCAACATCATCTAAGCACGGATCATGTATGTGTGGGTGAAAATGGCTTTAATAGAGATGACAATGCTATTCTTTACAAATAATCAGTGCTTGGCATTTGGGATGTGTCTATCAGATATTTATCATCATATCATCAGAATATTATCAACCAAATTTATGAAAACAGCTTATTTACAAAAATAAAATATACATTATAACACAGATAAAGTTGCAGAACAGAAACGACTACACATGAGTTTACCCTATCTGACAGTCCATTGAGATGAACATTTCCCCAGAAAAGCTAAAAGAAATGTTTTTGTGTTTTTCCAAAATATCATGGATTAACAACAGTCAGCTCATTGTAATATAAATATTCCTGACCTGTGATGATGGTGTGAAAATAAGGAGTTGGAATTTCAACTTTGTTTCTTCATAAGTTCTGTTTTTAATGTCAAAGTCAACAGTGTTGTCAGTTGTCACTTGACAGCAATGCTAGTGTATTGTTGTTCTATTGACTGGAATATTTTAGGAAGATACTTGCAAATTCTACCAATGAATGGAAGTCTTTAATAAAGAAAAGATATTACTGAAACATGCACTGGTGCCTCTGTGACATCATTTTTGAGACTGTCTGGCATATTCGGTCTATTTCATATGACGGAATGTCAAGTTCTTTATATCTCCAATAACACAAAGAAGTTCTTGTTAGCTCTGTCAGAAGTTGTTAATTATCACCATTAACACCTATCACAACGATTAACGATTGTTAACGCGACCATGGCTGTAATGTCAGTCGCCTTCCCTTGTAACTCCTGACAACAAGTCTCTTTATTTCATTGTCAGTACTGCGGAAAACACTTGTATCATCTGCGTACATCTATCCAAAAGTTAATATTTCACACTTTTCTCCAATATTTCCAGTTGTTGCATCATCCTTTGCTGAGAGGTAGAGCAAGGTATATCAGTGGTTTGATTTCCATAGTACTGAAGAACTGAGCCAAGGTTTGCTGTTTCCAATATCATACAGGTGACGGTCCTCCGAATGAAAACCAACGAAGGAACCGAGGAGATCCATCACTGAAAATTCAGTTGTTGGGCAATCTGGGAACCGAATAAAACAATTCTTATAAACATGAAGCACTTGCACTGTGCCTGTTAATTTATGCTATGCCAACATATTAGTTACTCATGTCAGTTACTTTGTAAAACTAAAAGATATATGCATTTTCAACATATCAATGTGACAGTATATGCCACACATTAAACAGACATAGCTGCAAACTAATCAAACATGGTTCCAGATTTTCTTTAAATAATAGATACTGATATGTTATCTTATATTATAAGATCATTTATGATGATTGCTTTAAAAGTCAATACCTGTACTTGTGTTGAAAATCCTGTATTGTACACACTGGGTTGTCCAGTTTGGTCTGCGGCTATTATTGCTGTCGACAAACCAGATGCACCTTTATTGGACAGAACAAGCAAATATGACACTTTCTGAAAATCTCTCCTCGTAATTACTTATCACATGGCAGTAAACAACTCAAGTGAGATTATCTGAACAAAAAACTAATGTTGTACTTTAATAACTTACATAATAACTTTATAGGCTAAGGTTAAAGGTATTGCATTATTTATTTATTTAAATCTTAACCACTTTAACACTTCTATCCAGTCGACCATAGAGAAAACTTTAATTATCCTGTGCAGAAGTGTTTTAAAACTTACACTGTCCCAGCCAATGTAATAATCAGATCTAATAACTTTGAAATACGAGGCTAGGCTACAATTGTTATTAACCAGCGAGTGACTATGCCAATTATCAGATGGCTGCATATTTTATAGAAGAGAATAGTCAATCTGAATCATCTGAAGGAAACATTTGCAAAGTTGAGCCAAAACAAAAAACCCCAAAAAACCAAAACAAATAAAACCCCCCAAAAACAAGAAACAAAGAGTGAATCTGATAAAAAAATGTGTTATGGATATTTCAATGTTACCATTGCATGTCCCCTGATTGATATACTTACTGAAGTCATCTGCTAGATCTAGGGAGTCCTCTGAGGGTCTTGTCATCATATTTTTGTCTCCTTTTATGCACTGTGTAGAGAGCAGACAAAAAGAAAATACAGGTCCTCAATAAATATGTATCTTGTAAAATAGGTTAATGTCTCATACATCGAGACGACGTCTCTCTATGTTGAGAAAGTTTTCGCAGGATTTATTCCAAAACTCTGATCTTATAACCTGTTTTTTTCACTGCATGCATATGACTTTTACTTAGAGGTGAATAGTCTCTGAGTATGACAATTTTAAAATGAAGTGGAATTACTTATATTTAATAAAAATAATGAAAGGGGGAAAAAAAAAACATACGCACAGATTTAGACTGAAGTCTTAACTTGATCAATAAACTTGATCAATTTTTATCTCACTTTGGGAAAATTGCCAGAAATTGTAAGGCCTTAGCCAAACAGACAGATAGCCAGACGATACCCTTTACAAATAAAATAATTTCAAGACATCAAACTGGAGAAGAAAGATACCAAAGTAGAAAGAAGACACAGAACGTGACGTACCTCTCTGTATTTTTGTAGATAAATTTTTAATGGCTCCACATACGGATCAAATCCTAGAGTTGACATTGCATAAAGTATATCTTCACCGTTGATAGTCTTTCTTTTCTCTTGATGGCATCTTTCACTTGCTCTGTTGAACATTCATGTGTTAAGGATTGGAAAATCATACATTCATGAGTAGCATGACAGCCATGTTGGACCTGACCTGCCAGACAGCCCTGAGGTTTTGGGTTTTGTGATTACTTGCCAGAAAATATATTTAACTGACTGGTAATAAGTGATTGATACAGTAAGTAACTGGATTAATTTGACTGAGAACCCAAACATGCTTGAGCTCCGTTGAAAAAGAACTTGTGGACCACAACCCATAGATCATCTGTTACTGCCTTTTTCCAATCTCTCAAAGTCTTAACAATTTTCAGGTGTGGAATACAGTCACATGCACAGACGCTATCGCTCCGTAGAAATTTTCTTTACCCGATTAAGGTAACAAATCATTTCTGCCACGTGAATGTTATGAATGTATGAATGCTACACTTCCTTCACTTGAACCTACATACGACGGAGGAAAATGTCTTCCTCACCTCTCTGTGAAACCATTTGAAAGGAAACTTCAGTAATAACTTTTCACTCCTCTTAAGTCAAACCTGAGATGACAATATCCAGGTGTGTGGAAGTCCCCAAACACAAGAACACGGTTTCTCTGAATTGAGTATCTACAGAACGTCCAATATTACACAGATGTAATTCTCTGACTGTGTGTTGCTCAGTATTACCTCAGACCTATTGTACATTACTGCATATTGTGACCCTTCATAGATTGGACTACTTAACCAAAGTAGATCAAGACCTGACAGGGAAAATTATTTCAGGATTTCTTCTGGTTGTTCCATAGATAGTTAGGCCTTTAAGTTTTTGGTAGTCTGAATTTTTTTGTGGAAAATAGCAATGACCAATCTGCACACTGAAAGAGATTAGCATGGATTAGAACACTAGCTTTGTGGGTGGTATGAGTTTCTATTAAAAATTATTTGGGGGGGTATTTGGTTAAAATGCAGTATTTGGTTAAAATGAAATCTAAATTTGACGTAAACAACTAGTCATCCATTGGTTGATTGGACATAAGTTTGGTTGACTCAGACAACCATTAAAAAGTTGCCTTGCCTGAGATCCACTAAAGCTGAAGTTGTTAATGGGCAGCTACCACCTCTCTCAAATAGATTCACTGAAGCTGTACTCTTGAATATAGGCCTCTTTACAAGATTTTCATATCCTGGTCACTGGTTGCCTTGAAATGACCTATGAATCTTAGCCAATAACAAAAGTAGCAGAGAACTCACTATAAAGGGGCTTATATACTTTGTATGACTTTCATGCAAACTAATGCATGTGGAGTTATCCTGTTTACAAGCAAAGGCATCACATACACACACACATACATACATACACAAGTCATGACAATCGCATAGATTTGCTTTGCCTTCAGCAAGACATCAAAAAGGATACTCGCTAGTTATAAAACTGATGAACTCTGAAACGCATTCTTGGACGCATTCCTTGGCTTCTTTAGATATCTGAAAGGAAAAGTACTTCAACCATAAGGCAAAATCATTGTAGAAAATGCTTCCAACTTATCATAGCAAAAAAACATGGTTTAAGCTGGTGAACAATAACCATACGCATTCTCTGTATGAATGAGAAAGTTTCATATTATTACTCAAGGGATTCATGTTCCACAATTGTCCGAGGACAAAACTATACATTCAAACTATGGCAAATAGGTAGGACGTCACAAACTGCAGCCGAAGAAAGTAAAGATTAACACTTCTGTATGACCTTTTACAATGAAATCATTGCTGACTTGTAAACAGAGTTCTAGGTATCCATCTAAGGGTAAATCAACCAAAGCATGAACTATTCAACGTATCCAAGGCTCAATTGCAACATGACAAAGATAAAAACTTTCAATGATTACAAAAAAAATCAGACAGATATGGGCCTGTCATCTTCATGCATTTGCTTCTTAAACAAATCAACATCTTTCGTGGATTTGCACCAAACATTTGTGCTATTCCTCTGATCTTATCAGATTTGAAGATGAAATTAGTACTCATTAGCACTACCTACATTCTGATGGGATTGCAAGAGTCGTTGGTATTAGAAATGGAGAAGAAAAGAATTTAGTAAAAATCTAAAAAATGAAATGCAATTTTAATGTGTCATTCCATCTTCTCTTGCCTTATTCTTCTCCCTCACATAATAAACTCACTCAACGCCATACACCTTTATGATAACGAAATACAGTTGTTCAAGATATAGATTTTCAGAAAGCTGTTTGAAAGTACCTTTCCACTCTTTGGCACAGAGTTTTTCATAATGCGGGCAACATTAGCAATTGGCAGAAATCTGTCTTGTTCTCTTAACGGTGATAGCATTTGAAGCTTTTCCTCGCCACTGGCATCATCTTCTGCATTTACCCCGAGAGAGTCATCCACTATATTGAGAAAATGAAACTGTATTAAGACATCTGACTGTGCATATATTCTTAATATCTCCTAATTCTAGTATCATCTTTCCTACAGCCTGCTAGATCTGTATACAGCAACACTGGAATGTACATTGTGAGGGAGAATAACAACAGACCTTCCCACACAGTCAATCTCATGAAGTCAAAAGATGAAAGACAAAGTCAATGGAAACATAAATCTTGAATTTAACAAGATTCGGTTTTTTAATCAGCTAAAATTGATAATCAGTATTTTGGTGGTAGACCATTCAAACTTCCTTACAGTTAAGACCGGCATAGAATTTCAAAATTGTAGCCGATTGTTAAAAAAAAACAATAAGTAGTTAAACAATTTACTTGCTAATATCAAGTTGCCACTTGATTTTTCCTTCAATAAAAACAGATATTAGAAATTAGTTACTGTATTGATTTTGATGTTTAGGTACTTCATGTTTACTGGCAGATAAATACATGATCCCTTTTTTACCTACTGGCAAACAGCAAAATGCACTTGGCATTTAGCCAGTTAATAGCCTGAATTTTGAGGCCTGCTAATTTATTAAAAGTATAATCAGAACAAGTGCTTTTTCATACGTTTCCAATGCTACTATATTCCCTATAAATTCATGGCACCATAATTGTACATGTATGATTTGAGGTTTAATTTTGTTTATTGTGCTTCTGACTTTTGTTATTTGATCTTGACTTACCTGAGGTGGCTGGATACATATTTCCTGATAGGGAGTAATCAGTCCCAGATATTGTCAGCACCTGGTTGTCTGGTGTCTGGTCTGTAACCTCCATTTTCCTTCTGTAAAAACGGACAGAAATAAATCAAATCGAGTACGCTAAATTATTTTTGCATCAGCTACCAACTACAGAAACATGAGCTGTACATTGGTGGACCACGGTCAGAAAAGAAAAATAAAGGAACTGTCAGAAGCTTTGGTCATCTAGCGATGTTTGAGGTATTCATATAGGTCAAGAATTTATGTTTCTTTCAGATAACCTGTGCACTAACCTTCAGTCAAGTTGTACACATATCGTTGTGTACAGTTGGGAAACATTTCTTACAGCAACGAATTCACCAATTGGATTATTA
The DNA here is from genome assembly GCA_020650975.1 of Apostichopus californicus. Lineage (NCBI taxonomy): Eukaryota > Metazoa > Echinodermata > Holothuroidea > Aspidochirotida > Stichopodidae > Apostichopus > Apostichopus californicus. The sequence goes on along the minus strand of JAIPMN010001214.1, from coordinate 1,635 downwards.
AAGTACGCCTAAATTATATAAGCCTAAGTCTAATTCACGTCTTGTCTGGCAAGTGGTCTAAATTTCATATATGTCACGAAGGTTTGCTTTGAGAAATTGGGACATGAAAAACTACCTACAGAGGGAAGGAACCATACAGCTTTGGTAAAATTTCTGCAAGCCTTCCGAACTCAGGGAACATAAAATTTAAGAAAAATTTGTGGGAAAGCTTACCACTCATGCTGCATTTCTTGAACCAGGCAGAAGTATTGTCTAACATGTTTTGCCTAGGCCTACATCCCTTCAGTGTGTGTGTGTGTTGGGGGGGGGGGGCAATGACTAAGTATAATTAATATAGGCTATGCATTTTTTGGAGAATCTGGAATAGAATAAATCCTTCTTTATATCTGTTGCACGATCCAACGAGGTGTACGAAAATGGGACCTGAGCAAACTTGCGACCACTGAATTATGTTATGGTAGTAATCCACATTATAATTCATAGTTATCGCACACCACCACACTGTACAAACAACAAGGCCTACGCAGGCAATTCGGTCTGCAGTACGCTACTCGTTAGCTAGTGTAGCCTAGCTTATAAATGTAGCCTATTTTAAGCCTAACCAGAACTGCGAACGAAAATTGTGCGGGTAATGTGGCGATCAAAATGCTTATAATAATATCTATGGAACAATTAATCCAACCTTTTCCCTAAAAAATCGTCAGCTACGTTTCGAAGTTTGTGTCCAGGTCCAAATAACAAGATATGATTGGTGCAAATAGTGAATAAAAGGAGCAATTTTGGTTGGCTTATCGTGGCGTACTCGCAGCCAGTCAGACACACCGAGAGCGCTACAGGCTTTCTGGTTGGCAGATTGACACGAGATGGCCTTAACTCATAAATATTCACACAGTATTAACACGGTGCACCCAGTTGGGACAATTCGGTAACGGTAGTAAACACGATAAACGGTACCCAAAAGCCGTGCATCAAAGCGTTCGTTAGGTTCGAACGAACAGTAGTGAATGACGTAAGAAGTGTGACGTAAATATGAACTAATCGCGGGAAAGCAGGCGGTACGTGAAATCCGTCGTCTGCTTCATCGTATTCGTAACAATCCAGAAAAGTTTAATACTACGAATATTTGCTTCAAGAAAGATTGTTAACGAATTACAGAAAATTAATGTACGTGATCAACTTGCGAAAATTGAACTCTCCATGGAAGGAACACTAGTAAGATGAATAGATCTGATTTGATCCTTTTCTAGCATTGCCTAACTCTAAGCTAGTAAATAAGTAGTTTTCAATTTCAATTTGAGGCCTAACACAGTAACAGGCGTAAGCCTAGTCAAATTTAGGCACGCCGTACAAACTCAATCTAGACCTAGCCCAGGCCAAACTTAGCAAAGGGTACACCAACGTCGTTACATCATAGGTCGGCTAGGTTTAAAACAATTAAGTGATCATGTGCTTGCGAATTAAAGTCAAGACCTGCTGTATAGTGTAACAAAATAAGTTTGTTACAACCCTGCTTTCTTTTCAGTTAAATAGCTGTCTGTGTCAATAAAGGCATCCAGGCCGGATCCCATGAATCCCATATATACATTTTGAAATTGGTGACGGAGGATTTATTCACATGAACCAAGTTCCCATGTT
>JAIPMN010001213.1:28065-56054 GCA_020650975.1 Apostichopus californicus | reverse complement strand
CAAACATGGCGGTTAGAAAGTCTGCCACATCCCCGACAGCCGCCGTAGTCGGAGAAACCTGGTGATCGTGTACTGGTGATCAACCTTAGCAGCACTGCGTAATACTCTCTCTATCATTCATCCAATTAATGCTCAGATTCACATATTAAGGTCAGCGTTTAAATGCAGTACGTGCAACCAATTTTTCCACTTACTAAATTAATTTAAAATTTTATGAATGTAATATTCCCAGTTATCTGTGTAATCTGACCCTCATTTTAAGGGTACCTTCATCTCTGCGAAAGATCCAATCCAATTGTGTTTCCCTAGATGTCAATTCGATCACAAGCGACCTGTATTATTTCTAGGGTCGCCAAAGACTTCAAAAAAAGAAATAAAATTGTGGGGCAAAATAAGGGAAATGCTTGACCAAAAGTTGCTTCAAAAGTTGCAAAATAAAAACAACACCACTTTGTTATTAAGCACCATTAAAAGGTAGCATATTTCTCAAAGGGTATGGGGATAGCCACTGTCCATAGACCGCTGCTTCCCTATGCCACATATCTGCCACTAGAGAGTCACCAAGATGATCAAACTACAAATTGGGGTCACCAAGCAATAAGAGTTTGCATACAGTACCAGTTGTGCAGACACCACATCAAATCCTGTTTGCAGTGTACATACTACAGAGGGCCTACTGTACGTACATACGGCCAGTTATTATTGACTTAAGATCCTGGTGAAATCCAACAATTATTTACCAAGCATTCTATTGTGTTATTGCATACAATAACCTAGATGTCTGTTTATAAATTTAAACCACACCTGGTTTTCTCTTTACCCAGTTTGATAAGTGTTGCTTTGCCCTTCTTAACAGCTTTTTCAGTTAGCAAATCGAATGGCTGTTTTCACGGTGATGATGTACATAATTGTCACATTTTGCAAAGTGGAAAATTTTACTAATTAACACAGTAGTTACCTCTGTACTCGGCACTACACTGACAATACATAAACTGTTTATCCACACTTTAGTTTAACAGACACAGTCACAATTAAAACATCCACCGAATGAAGTTTCCCAATAAACTTTAAAGAGGTTATGAAATGAAAATTGTTCATGTCTTAGAATGGTTTATCTACATTACTACAACACCATCCATGCACAACTTTCCGTAAATACGGCTTCAAACGCCAGAAATTCGCTGTCAAAGTATTCCCCAGAGACCTCTCGAGCTGCCACTCGTAAAAAAAAGCAAAGCTGCCCACCGCAGTTCATCTGACGTCATCAAAGGAACCATTTCAGCCAAAGCCGACTCCACGCTGTTTACCGATACAGCGTTACACAGTTTACTACATGTATCCACAACACTCTTCTCATCAATTGAAAATGTCTTCTCCCGAATCTTCCGATTCCGAGGAAATCTCTCAGGACATTCGTAAGCTTTGACGAAAATTATTTTCTTGAGGAAGAAGAGGAGGAAATAGTTTTAGAGGGTGATGAAGATAATATCGCTGTTTTTCCCTATCAATTGAGCCCCTTGCAGAAGAATTGTAAAACGATCACGGTGGCCGAGACGCCTCGCTGCCGATCGAAGTCCCCGAGCAGAACGGTTGGATGACCCTGAACCAAAACTGGTCGGTTGAGCATAAACAACACCACCGTTATTAAGACCATCATATGATTTAAATTATCTCGAATGTCGATGATCCTGCTACTTCTCAGTGCTACATTCTGCTCTGACAACGATTCGATCAATTTCTTCAATAATTTCCGGTGAAATTTCTTATAAATTAGATATGATTTAAAAAACTCCTTAAGCCGCCATATATGTAGTAGATCGGTGGTTTCGTGGTCTTTGTGTAACACAAGATAAGTTTTAACAGCAGGCTCTTCGTTGTTTATACATCGCGCTATCCAGCTCCAGCGCGAAGAATGTTCGCGTGTATGGGCTACTCTAACGTTTACAATCGGACAGTTCTGCGATGACATCGATTCCGCCAAGTTTCATCTTTCGGTTTAATGAATACTTTTCAAGTTTCCTTTTACTGTTAATTTGATCCGTGAATTTTATTTCAGCGATTTCGAAGAACAGTTAATGAACTGTGGTTTGAGTGTGAGTGTACTATGTGCAACGCTATACAAGTACACCAACTGAGCATCGTAGTATATACGTTCGCGAGTATGTACGTTATATATATGAGGCAATCCAAATGTGCTTACACGTGAGTTATTTGCTGCGAAATTGGGAGTGCTAACTTCAAGTCGCCTGTTTTGCCTATCTGCAAGCACTACGTCAATCACCATATTGAAGCGTTCGAGCAAACGGTACTTTTGGTGAGAAACTGGTGAATTTGAAAACCAGATTTCTACAAGAAGAAAACGTCGAATGGGGATAATTTTTACATGGCTAGAAAGAGAAAAATAATAACTACAAGGACAATGTATCAAAATCTTCCACCAGACAATTCCTTTAAGGATTTGATCAACGATGTCTATCAAGGAAAATACCAAATCATTCAACTGTATGTGTTTTTCATATGTGTAGTTCCTCCAAAATGTTATGATCTCAAAATATTTAAGGGTCTGTGCTTATGCACCGTACAATTGAGCAGAATTTGACCACAAAATGTCTGCCGTGTCAAGTTCTTTCATACCCCTAAATTGACACATGCGTCGATAAGGTAACTGTAGTGTAGGCCTTAGTATACATCCATTGACTTTAGATGCTGTTTGCTATGCTCTGAGCCTCTAAGCTCAGGTTCCAGAGAGTAGCGTTATCATATTGAGGTAATGTTGGTTATTTTTAGAGTGTAAGATTTCCAAATGCCCAAAAATTGTGCAAAACTGGGGGGAGGGTGTTAAAAGCTTAAAAAATACCACAATTTAGTCAGCAAATAGCTGAAATGGATTCAAACTCATGAAATATGTAATTCTGCTTGACTGCAAAAAGTTTAGGTGGCCTGCTGTATCGTTGCGAGTAATAATTGAAGGTGCGTCAATTACGGGGGTGCGTCAATTATGAAGCCTTTACTATATAGGACTACAGGCACTCGTAAAGTTGTGTATGTGTAGTGTTTTGAGCGAGTCGTGTTCAAATTTTTCGATTTCTGTCATCTTTTGGAAAAGCTTGCAGTAGAAATCCGTCTTTACTTGTGGTGGAGCAAACTGATACCACATATCGGCTCGGCATTTTTAACATTTACGAGATAAATTTACGTAAAAACAAACTCCAAACACCACCACATCTCAATTACTACGGAGCACTACAACAGTGTAATAGTGTGTGTTCTCAGACGTTTAACAATGTAAACATAGCGTCTCGGAAGTGAGCTGAGTTCCTCGACTGACGTCACGCCGCGTTACCGTAAATACAACAATTTTTAGAAAGTTTTTATTACCCTCGAATTTTTGATCGTTTATTCCTCGAGAATGCAAGCTTCGTTTGACACAAATTGGGTATCATTGGAAAGCTACTAGTGTACAGAATACGATGATAAAGAATTTTTTTTTCATTTCATAACCTCTTTAATATTAAGAGAACACAAGCGTATGTACACACTTAATGTAGGTCAGTATATGACCAAGCATACCAAGAACGGGTGAGTTTAAATTCAAGTTTCCTAAAGGTATGAGAAAGGTATGTGCATACAAGTCAATTACTCTATGCGTGAAAATTTGCATTGTACCTACAGTACCGACTTATAGTTCTCAAATTCTTTGATTAATGCTGCGAAGATGTCTTCTTGATATTAAAGACTTAATTAAATGAACTCACTATATAGAAATTCCACAAGGTATACTGCATACAGTATACACTGTATATACCTTTGAGGTATTGATTTGTCCTGGAAATCAAATGAGTCAGGACTTAATAATTTAACTATCTGATCAAGAAGAGTCTAGTCCTTGTAGACGCTTCTGTAAATCTTTTCATCAAACATCATCTTACGGCGACATCAGAGATACTGTACTATCCATGAACGGTCTTCTAATCAATGAACCTATTTACTGCATCAGGAGCTGTGTAGCTAAAGATAAAGTATACTGGTTTGTAATATGTATGTAGATTGAATGTTTTTTACAGTTTTCTATACGATCACAATTCATTTTTATGATACAATGATGTTCCATGACCTCACGTATATCACCGATCTAATATTCAATTGTTTATTATGTTTACATTTTTGTAGATTTGAATCTTGATCTATCTAGCTCAGTCACTTTGATAAGGTTATCCCTGGAAGATAAACAGCCATTGTTTAATCCAAAGTCTAATTTGGTAATGGGCTATAAGCTGTTTATCGCTGTAAAAGATCTTAAACACTTTAATATCAGTAAGTGCTGTACCACATAGTACCTTAGAAGGAATTATTCTACCAACTCTCAAACCACAGGGTGTTCATTGAGAGCCATGAGTTTATACAGAGTATTAAATGTCCAACAAATCTGTAACCTTGCTTTATAAACTGAAGTACTGTAAAGTTGGTCTTGGAGAAATCCCTGTGGCACACACACCTCTCCTCTAAATAAATGCAATCTGAGCAACACAAATAATTAGAGTTGTTTAGCTCAGCCTGAAAGTAATTCTTCTGTTACAGTACAAGTACAGTATATTGCTTTCATTGATGAAGTCTTCAACTGTGCTTGTCAGATTAAGTTCAGTTTTGGTCTGCTCATCAAGGCTTTGGCTTAGGTTATCTATACGTATATGTCCATGACTTCAATTTCTTTTGAATTATTTTAGGATGACACAGTTTTGTAACACCCACATATAAAAAGTCTGTGGACATTACCTCTTGACTTTACAGTACCAATCCATTGAGGATTGTTTATCATGGATCATACTAATCTGCAAGCAAAGTCCTACCACATTATTTTCTATGTTGGAGAGGCTATCACAATGCCTAAAGTGAAATATTTGCTGTTCAACAATTTCCTTTTTCCTGTCAGCTGCCTTGACTACAGTACTAAGTACTGTTGTTAATCTGTACTTGAGTTTATTAAACAACCTAGCTATATATAGCCAGTGTGATATGGAAGGTTGGCCCAATCATCAAAAGATAACAGAGTAGTAATAATTTATTTTCTACAGCTTATTGGAAAACCAAAGGAACCATTTGAGGTTGACCATAACACTGTTAATACATTATAATGCATCTAATAGCTGTAAATGATAAAATTAATTAGGTTTTTTGAACCAGATAAGGAAACCTTTTTGTGGTTACGATGCCTAAACATGGTCATAGTGTGGTAAACCATACATGTTAATATACATGAAGTTGTGCACACCAAAATGAAGAGGGTTAAATCTAATTGACTAATGGGCAGTTCCATAGTTATGGACGTACACTTCGGAGAGTTTAACAAGGCATGTAATCCAAGCCAAGAATATTACTTAACTTGTTTTTGGGGTCAAGTCACATACCTTACCTAGTACTATAAAAATGATAAATACCAGCTGCCAGACTTTTATTGTTACCGAGTAACAATCTAAACATAGTCAGTTATGGACGTTTTATTCTTTTTTAAAAATTTCCAAAACTCTGAGGCCTTGTTTGAGTCTTGAAAATAAAAGTGCATGTGCCTATTAACAGGATTCTAAACTATTATTGGTGTTGTTTACCATTCTCCTAACAGCAGTGAAGATAACAATGGCTTGCTGTTTGAATCAATTAGAAGGCTGCTAAAGGTGATGTTGTTATCATGGGCGACTTTAATTTTCCTGACATTTATTGGATAGATGGTTCCAGTGGTAGGAAGGGTAATAACTTTCTAGATGTTGTGCAAGATTGCTTTTTACATCAGCATGTTACTTTCCCTACTAGGGGGGATAACATCCTGGACCTTGTCTTGAGTTCTGATCCAAGCAATGTTGTTGATTTGACGGGTCTATGAAAAACTAGGAACTAGCGATCATGATATACTAGCTTTTGATGTTGTTTGCAAGGTCGTAAATTCTGTTAGCAAGGAAAAGGTCCCTGATTATTTGATATCAGATACAGAGGCAATTTAAACTTTACTAAAGGATACATTACAGATTAGAATAATTTGTTTAGAGACATGAGTGCTTCTCAGTCTTGGATCTATTTAGCTGATAAGTTAAAGGTCATTATGGAAAATCATGTTCTGTAATAAATCGTCGTCGCAAAAGCAGTACATGCCTTCCTGGATGAATGAGAAAGTTAGATGTGCAATTACTGTAGGCAAAACCGTACAATGTGGAAGTTGTTTAGGAGGACTAATTCTGAATCTCTTTTGGCCAAGTTCAAAATTCATCAGCTGAAGGTAGAACAGATAGTCTCTGACGCAAACTTCAATTTCGAAAATAACATCAATTGCCTTAAATATTAAGGATAACCCAAAGTCCTTTTCTTATGTCAGGTCAAAGCAGAAAGTTAAAGATGCGGTTGTTTCTCTTAGGGCAACACAAGCAAATTATAAAGTTACTGATAGTCAGGATCTTGCAGATCTTTTGAACAGCTACTTTGTGTGGCTTTTTACAAGGGAAGATATGAGTAGTATCATTGGTTATTAGTAAATTTATGAATGAAGGTTATGCTCAGGACTGGAGATGTGTTAATATTACCCTAATTTTCAAGAAGGGTGATTAGTCTAAGCCCTGTAATGACAGGCCTGTTAGTCTCACTAGTGTTGTTTGTAAGGTCATGGAGCCTATTGTTAAAAAGTCTATGGTCAGTAACTTCAGAAGTCAGTCTTTAATCAGAGAGTCTCAACATGGCTTTAGTCAATAAAGGTCTTGTCGCACTAATACTCTTGAGTTTATGGAAGATGTAACAAACTCACTAAATAAGCAGAAGCCTGTAGATGTTGTGTTCCTGGATTTCCAGAAGGCCTTTGATAAAGTTCCCCACCAGCATCTTTTACTGAGGTTGGAGAGTATGGGTGTCAATGGGAATTTACTGTCTTGGATCGAGAATTGGCTTGGTCATAGGAAACAGAGGGTGGTAATTAATGGCTGTGTTTCTTCTTGGCAGGACATTACTAGTGGGGTTCCACAAGGGTCTGTTTTGGGTCCCTTGTTGTTTGTTGCCTATATATATAAATGACATTGACGGAGATCTTTTGTGTACAGAAGAAGTTTGCTGATGACACCAAACTGTATTCTGAGGTCTCTTCCAATAGCAATTCTGAGAAATTTCAAATGGATTTGGATAAGGTTTTTTCCTGGTCTCAGGGATGGCAAATGCTTTTTAATGTTGATCAATGCAAGGTGATGCATATTGGTAGTAGTTATCAAAAGTATACCTACAATCTTAATGGTGAAGAGCTGCAGAAGGTCCTTCATATTTGCTAATAGTAGTTGTACTAGAGGCTATTGTCTTAGACTCCAAAAGTTACAAAGTAGGATTAATATTCGGCATAACTCTTTTCCTAATAGGGTTGTGAATGAGTGGAACGGTTTGCCTGTGAAAGTTGTACTGTCAAGTAATGTGAATGTGTTTAAGAATTCCTTGTAAGCATTGTAATCGGTTCTCATTTTTTGTGTCTTCGGTTTTCTTTTCTCTCCTATAGGGTCCTTGATGGGGACTTGAGTGTGCCTCCTGATCCTTTTTTCTACTATTTAAACTAAAATAAACTAAAATAAGTTAAATAACATTAAATTTTGCAGGAGAGAAGGTGTCTGCAAGCCCAACATGAAAATAAATCACTCAGGTAAACTACACTGGCACTAGGCCTAACACAAACGTTAGTAACAGGCTGAAGACGATGGAAGGTATCATCATACACTAGGGGTCGCAAAAAGTTTGGCCGAAACAAACGACACATATATGTGCACTCATGATCTCTCTTCTGTGAAATGAAGATAAACACATACCCAACTTTAGAAATATGGTACAAAATAATCAGACATTAGAACAGCTAGGAGTCTAAACACGTAATACTTTTCATAAAAATACGGATGACGTACAGTCAGAAGTTCAATCTCGATATCTATAACAGCAAATTAAATTCTAACCAACCACAGCAAAAACTCCGAATGTCATTGATTCGCGGCAAAGTTTCAGCGATGTCAATGTTTGCCTAGCTATACCTATCCAGCTGCAGTAGGTTCAGTAGTTGTACTAGGCCTAGTACTACTAGTAATAGTATTAAGGCTAGTAGTACTGTAGTATAATTCTAGGCCTAGTCTGTAGTCTAGCTACTGTAGCTTAGGACTCTGTCTGACAAGAATGAGATACTCACGTGGCAGGCTTACAAAGTTGGAGAGCAATTAACCGGGACTGCTTGGTTGCAAGTGCTTTGTTATCTCCTGTAAGGACCTGAAACAGACACGACCAGATATCTAATGTGGTGACTGCGCTGCTACAGTAGGAGAGCGACCGACGTGGATAGCCTGAGCTCACCTACACCTACAGTTGCACGTAACTTTGTTTACAAATTTGGAACTCTGATAAAGTGTAAGTGTTTCATGATAATGTTGGCGTTTGCAAACCACGCCCCCTCTCTAGAAATTTGCAATAGTAATGATTGTACTTTTACGGTAACCCATGCCACGCCCCTGACAAAGTGTCATTTAGGCAGCAAAATTGAAATAATATCTTGTTACTTTTATGAAAACACCAAACTCACAATTTCCTCTGGAGGTTTTTAATTGAGTAAACACGGTGACAAACTGACAGAGGATAGTAGCTGAAATGACCTTATGTCGTTGCACTTTCAAGGACTACATCTATAGAAATTGATTTTGGTTATAAGAAAGTACAAGTTTCTTGGAGGTCCTGAACCTGATTAAGATGCACAACTAAGTTCAAGAATGTTCATGACTCCGTAAGCAGTTATTGCGACAGTTGAAATTGAGCAACATAATTACTATAGCTGCCTCAGTACAAAAATGCACTTTGGTTTTCATATGTTCTCTGGCGAAATTATAAGACTCGTAATACAATAGCATATTAAACATGTACACATGACAATTTTCAGCACACTCAAAATTTCGAGAAAAGCCTGTTGTTAGAAACTACTGCATACGTTACCTTGAAACACTTAGGTTCTAAACGGATTCGCAACGCTGTAGTGGCTTAAATCCAAAGAATTGATCTGCCAAAAGAAAGGCAGAATGACGCAAACGATACATCCCTGGATGTAGTGGAGGTCACCATAGGAGGCGTTATCTTGGTAATTGCGACGGAAATCATATAAATCATACCTCATATTGGACATGCTAGGTGGTTCGATGCACTATTATTCGAAAGGTCATTTGTATCATGTTGTTCTTAAGCTTTGACATGTCATAGATAAACAAGTTTTCAAAGTTCTTTCGTCGAGAACTTTACCATTTCAAAAGACTGTGTTATTGCTATGTTATTGCATGTAGGCCCAGTGGCGGAGCGTCCATACAGTCAAGGGGGCGTATGCCCCCCCCCCCCTGACGGACTCAAATGGACTGCTGACGCCCTTTTCAGCTTTTTACCACTTTTTACTTATTCGCGATTATTGACTGTTTTTATTGCGCTCTCATCTACCTATTGACATTTGTCACATTTTGTTGGTGTTTAATTTTCTGACAAAATGCTCTAAGGGCTATTTATTCTTCGCAAATTAGCAAGGCCCAGAAAGGGTCATTTCCGGCGATCTAGGGAGTATCTTAACTCAAAAAATTTCTGTATGCTCCGCGCCAACCTGTGGTGGTGCTCCGCTTAGATAGTGTCGAAAGCGCCCCTACAGACCATTCTCGCCCCCTCTGACCAATACCCCTAGGTCCGCCACTGTGTAGGCCTATGATGTATCAACTGATTTTGTTATTATTCCAGTGCACCCCCCCCCCCTTATGGGGTGGCCTTAAAGGGTGTGAAGACTCGCGCAAAAAGAAATGTCTAATGCCGGTAATCTGACCTAGTTTCGAATGAGGTGTAACAGAAGTGTTAGACACTACCATCGATCCCAGAAAATACACACACAGCTTTCTACCGTCTGTAATTAGACACTAGTGTACAGTCAGTACATACAGCTGTGGTCAATACCCACAGCACAGTGTAAAAACGATACAGCGACGGACATCTCAGGTCCAGCTAAAGATAACAAGGTATCACGTTTCATTACTGTCTGCATTTTGTAGCGACACGAGAAAAACTTCACTTACAAGCAACAGAAAGTTAACTTTTTCACAGGGCGGCACACGGTTTGGGGGAGTCTTCAATGCCTTTAAAGGTTACCATTGGTCCTCGTGCATATTGCGATGATAGTACCCAGTGGCGTAGGAAGGTACTTTTGAGTGGGGGGGCTGAAGAATGATGGCCGGCCTGTGGGAGGGGTCCCCTTTGGATGTTTTTTGCATTTCCAGGTGGCCTCAGATGCAATTTGGTGCAATATAACACACTTCAACACCCGGCCACTCCATTTTGTAAATAATTTTGCATTTTCACCTGGCCTTAGATGCAATTTGGTGCTCCAAATGAGATTTTTTTCTCATTTGTAAATGAAAAAGGGGTTTTCTGACTTGCGGAGCGGGGGGGGGGGCGGAATGATACTTCCGCCCCACCATATTTTTCACTGGGGGGCTGGCGCCCCCCAGCCCCCCGGTTCCTACGCCCTTGATAGTACCGCACCATAGTTTACGGCTGATATTCAGTGCCATCCCTCACTGGTGGGTATATGTCCTAACCATCACACCTTCATTAGTTCAAAATAGCGTGATAGTTGCACCAATTAGCTTCCTGGTTGTACAATTGTGTCAAATTGAATAATACACTGAATTTGATATTGTTTTGGGAATGGTTTGATTTTTCTTTTCTCGTTAGACTCACAGCTGCCTGGTCTTAATTTTCAATGGACTTTTTGCTACGTTAACAGCATATACTGGTGCTTTTCGATTATTTTTAAGTAGGATTTATCCTTGCTATATGACCGTGTTATAAATATATGGTACTTAGTACAACATGTCTTTGCTCATGGGGTGCAAGTGTACGCGATTTTAGTAATAACTGACATAACATGCGCACAAGATGGGCAAATTTGACCAATAAAGACAATAAATTGAATTGTGGAAATGAAAGCAATGTAACTATTGTAAACATTCGTCTAGTACTTCCCGCCTCACCGTGCGAAACTTGCTCTCGTGATATTGTGCACATATAGGGATAAAGCCGACCCTGAAAAATTGCAAAGCTGGTGATCAGCGGCAGTTATTGTGGTTTAAGCACGATCTTTATTGACATGGTACAGCCTCCCAAACATTGTTATCCACAGTAGGGTGTAAGCCTAGTTACGGTACATTTATGATCTAAACCCTTAGTTAATGATGTGTAATAATATAGCCTACATCAACACAATCACAGCGCTCTTCAATGTCCTATTGAAGGAGACGGTTCCGATTTACTTGAACTACGCCCCCACCCCTTCTCTCAAAAAACAAAAGATTGTCCCGTTTCGAAGATATGGCGCAGTCATGGCAGTAGCGTATATGAAGCCGCGATAACAGATTGAGGACAGAACACCGGTGTGGATTAAAAATCTTCACAAGAGGAATTTTAGTTTGTTAATGTCCTGATAGGACATTAGAAATTTTTATTTGTACTTTCAATTCTTGATCAGTTTTTCATGATGAAACTTATATCTTATTATTTTTTATTTTATTTATTTATTTAATTAAATAAATTGAATTAATTAATTCTTAATTGTATCTAAATCTTACAATTTCAACTATTTTGGCTCAAAATTTCAACTATATATGCCCACGAAATTGTATCATATTGTATCGAAAATTTCAATCATTTATATTAAATTTGCTTGCACACTAGTTCGTATTTAAGAACTAAAACTTAATATTGGAATGTGCATATAAACAAACACACCTGTAACAACAAACAAGAGCTAATAATAATTTACCTATGGAAGTCTCCATGTATGGCTCAGGGAGTCATTAGAATAAAGGAACTCTGGAAGTCATCAGAGCCGTATATATACGGCTCTGGAAGTCATATAAGAATGGCGCCACCTATTTGGCTGCATACTCATGTCGTGTAAATTGCAAACATACGTATGTATTTTAGATCCTCCTGCAAGCAGGAACTCGCGAAGAAGCCTCATTGGCTTATCAAAGCCGCAAGCTGACCGAAGTCAGTTTCTTAGATTCATATTTTAACGTCCATGATTATGAATTGTCAATTGTCAACAACTCTGTAACTGGACGACATACATTAATCTTGGAGTGACTCGAACTGGGGACCTTATGATTGGAAGGCACCGGCGCCACTGAGTTAACACTCCGTACATACAATATCGTTTGTTTGTTGATGTCTTCTTTTAGGGGGCTGTTAAGGGGAGAGGTGGGGGTTGTATGTGTGTTAGTGTGCAACTTATGGAGTTGTTTTCATATTAAAGTTTAGAGTTATCGGAAGGGACAGGATAATTCCGTTTTAGCTTTAAAGAGTTCTTCTTTTCACTTTGTGTAACAAAAAGTTTTGTTAAACACAGATGCGGACCATATGGGCACAAAATGGTATTTGCTGATAAAGAGCAAAACGAAGCACCACAATACGACTGCAAAGAGGTTACCACTATAATACGTTCCAGAGGACTGAACATACGGTTGGAACAGACTGGGATTTTGAAATTGAGTTGGTCACTTCGATTCGAAATGACTTTAATTATAGGCTTTAAAAATTCAATTTCAATCATGACATATATTGCTGTGGAAACCGAATGGTTTGAGGTGATTGTAATGAAACGTCCGAAATATGCAAAAAAAGTTCTGGTTTTCACGCCGTAATTCTAGATAAACCAGCAGCCGTTTACTATCTCCTTAGTCAAATCAACTATTCACATCATAAACCAAGGTAAAACCGGTAGAACTGTTAGATAAACCATTAGATAATAGATTCATATAACTCACAGTCGTGCTGACCATTTTCAGATAATCAGTTTTGATAAATTCAGCCTAGAGTGAGGTCTGGTTGCCGGTCCAACATAGAAATGCTATCACGAAAGGACCATGAATGAAAATAAAAGTCGATGAACGATCAGTTTTGTCCGACAGTGATATTTATTTTAACATCCCCTCCCTCTTACTAAAACAATGTATATTCAATTTGCCTACACGTAGCTAAGTTATTCTTGTTCTTACAGATTCGAAATATCCGAATTCTTTCCGAAATACAAGGCTACAAAGAGGAGCAGGATCTTCTACCAGACAAGATTCATACCATCCTGTGACCTGTGATATACTTCCTTGGCGCCGTCCTGTGAATGGTACTCGATACAACCTAGCAATTAGTCAAATAACTCACCCCAGCTTACCCCTCCCTTCCCTAAATAAACAACACCATGTTGTTCCCTCTTCCTCTGAAAAGTCAGGAAAGTTAATTAAAGAGATGTAAACAAATTTTTTGGTGATACGATGTTCGTTATAGTTTAAAGTTAACAAGTTTGAACGTTCTTTTCAGATTCGCTATAGGGTTTACATACCGGTAGGCCCTCCAAGAGTCCTCCGTGTTAAAATTTGAAATGTTGAAATGTTGTGGATATAACGTTTCAATGGTGGTGAAGCAAATTGTTCAGGAAGAAATATTGCCGTCATGTGAGGGTTCAAAACAGGGCCATCTGCATAAATAATTCAGCTATGATGTAGGCTTACGGTACTCTTGGACAGCTCATAAGTTGAACATCTCCATGTCAAATTTAGTGGCACGGTCCCACAAAAGCTGAACAGAACTTTCCCATACTTGAAAGTATCAATCATGATGTGATTGGTCCATGATTACATTTCGGACATCACCAATAAGTAGTTCTACAGACTTTCCAATTAACCTATATAAATAGCCCATACCACCTGGAGCGCTATAGCCTTATAGTGAACAGCAATGAAAGAACAGGTTGATACCGAAGCGTAGAAAGGACGTCTAAATTAACGTTTCATTTTGAACATAAATGTATTGACTTTTGTGAAGGTCAAATTACATCAAAGGGTCAACAGTATCTGCAGAACTCATATAAACTGAAAGTTTTCATGGTATATATCTTACAAGGATAAAATTGGTTCATACCCTGTTACGATGAAGTCATACATAGTTTATATATAAATTTGCATTCTGGTTGAAATATATTACTCACACAACTTAGCAGTAACTACAGCCATTTCAATAAAAATAAAAGATACATTGCCTTATTTTTTTTAAATAAATGTTTACAACTTTCTTAACATTGTAACAAATTATGTCTGCTAAGAAGGAGTATAAGGCAAGGGAAAGGAGATGGGAGGAAAGGATATGACATTGCTGTTCCGCATTTGTTTGATATTTTTCGCTCAAACAAATGTATAAACTGCTCAGATATGTTGCAAAGGCAAGACCAATTTCTCAAAGCTTAGCTGAGCTTCTGCAGCGTTGCTGTTCTTATTTAAAAAGAAGGCATCCTTTTTTCACTACTAAAATTTAAAGGGGCAAATTTGATGTTTTTTACGAAACTGGAGCCAATGTGAACACCCAACGAAAGAAGGAAGCTTCCAGTTGATAATATGCTATAATGTTTACTACGAAATCAACATGCAGTATCAAATGATCTGCTATACTACATGGGTTCCTAATCCTTGTTGTTAATTTACTGAAATTATACTTAATTTTTAATAAACACCTTTGTCTTTTACGAATAAGTGCATCTCGCCCGGTTTGCGCCCGGAACTGCCAACATTACTAGGAAATACGACCTAGCGTTTCTTCAGTCCGATATTCTGGTCAAACCTGATATTAAATCACATTCTTGAGAAAAATTGTGCGGAACGGAAGCGACACAGGCAGCAGTATTTTTAGAGTTCAGCCAAAAATCATGTTTGAAACGTTGATCGTTTCATAAATTTGGAATTATTAATGGATTTTTATGCATCTTCCTCGACGTTGAAAATCTGTGCAATTTCTCTTCAATTTTTAGCTGAGCAGTGAAGTCCAAGTTTTATTCGTATCTACTGTAACTTACTGTAGCCTACGTTGCAGTACGTGTTTTCCCCAGTGATACACATTCGCATAGGCAGAAGTAAACCGCCCATGTTTGTTTTGATAGAAAAGTTCCATAACTTCCACATTCGAACTAACTTAAGTGTGTAGCCTACACCGACTAGTAACCGAAGTTATTGAAATATGCTGTAACTGCTTATGCTAGTCTTGTAATTGAGTTTTGATTCGGAGGCTCAATTCTAGCCCAAGGCTTTACCAGTATGAAATTGATATGACTCATACTTCACACAAGGCCTAACAACAGTTGCTCCCAAAATGTGGAAGCATTAAGTATTGAGCAATCAGGCAGATATACAAAAGCTTCAATCTTTCCTTAATATAGGCCTATCAATTTTAGTTGGAACATTATAAAACACTAGCGATATGGCAGACAGACCACCTGGAAATGGCATAGGTAAGTTCTAGAAAGAATTGATTTAATCATTAAATTGCAGAAAAAAACAATGGTAAAGGTAAAACAATCTTCATGACTAGAAGCCAGGAATAGTTTATCTTGTACATATTGCATAGCAAAATGGTACATAAGCCAAATTCCTATACATAATGTATGCGAAGATGTATACATATTCAGTAACTAGGCTTAATGAATATATACCAGCATTGATAATGATATGAACCAGGCCTTGACAAATACCGTCTTCAACTCGCCATTGGCGAGTAGAATTTTAGCTTTGGCGATCAGCAAATGCAATACAATTTGGCGAGTGACTACTGTGCTAGTCAAACCCCAGTATTAACAAGGCTATTGTTGCAAACATCACAGAATGATAAAATCAGTACCTTGGCGAACTTGAAGCAAGTTAAAGTTGTAAACTGATTTTTGTCAATGATCTCATTGGGAATTAACTGTGTAAAATGGTTCGCTTTCTACACATGTACACATTATGTACAGGAATTTTTCATGTGCAGAGGTTGTTCAAGAATTTCAAAGAGCATTTTAAACATACAGCTTAACATCACTTAAAATCTTATATAAAATTGTATTACAGGGAACAGTTTGAGCTTACGAAGTACATCATGTATTTTTAAGTCATTCATAAATATGTTGTGTTCATATTAATTCTCAACCAATTAAAACAGTTGAATATTGAACAACGATATCATGACGGCTTGGTTATGCGCAGGCAACCCTTACATAGTAGGGTATAGTACTAGCGGCCCAAGTAGACTACTAACAATAAACATGTGGACATCCCCATCTAAAGTTAAAATATATGAGCATTAATTAGTATAATTGAAAAAACTTTAACAAGTTGGAAGTTGTAACCACATTAGTCCGAGTTTCGCGATATTAAAATTCATAAATTAATGACACAAGACCGCTTTAGAGTTGACCAAAATCAAATCCGCAATACACGATTATTCTGTCATTTTGGTAAATCATTTTTTATGACAAAGCATGGAACTGCCAAGTTGGTAAGGCTTCACTGTGCCATACACTAACAATGATAGGAAAATGTTAGGTTCGTTAACATAAAAACGTTTAGAATTATTAAAAAGCCGGCGCAACGAAGGAATTGCTCTCATCTTTTATTCCCTGCTGAAAGCAAAAGGAAAAATTACGGTCATGATGCCGTGTGTATAGTGCATGTTTATTTGGCTTGTAATTTACAAGTTGTAAACACGATAACTCAATATTCTTAAGTTGGATTGAACTTCAAGCTTTATAGGTAGATGAACCATATTGAGTTCTCAGTTACTGTTGTTTTGGCAGGGATTATAGGTCATATTAGGTCACCAGAGGTCAAACTGTGAGCACCTTGTAAACACGATAACTCATTATTAAAATGTTGGATGGACTTCAAACTTGACACATGTACGCAACATACTTGAACATAGTGAGTTCTCAGCTGCTACTGTTTTTGGCTGGGATCACGGTCATACTAGGTCACCAGAGGTCAAACTGGAAACATTGTAAACAGGATATCTCAAGTAGAGAAGATTTGATGAACATCATGCATGGTGTATTGATGTCCTATATTGAGTAGAGGAACCCTATTAAAATTGATGGAGGTCAAAGGTCATTTGCGGTCAACATTTAAGTCAAAGTCTGAAAATCTTGTAAACGTGATTACTCAAGAAGTATATACATTTTTCTTGTACTTCACACTTAGCATACATAGATCCAGCTTGTCGAGTACAAGAACCCTATTGGATCTGTTAGATGGCAAAGGTCAAGTGAGATCAACAAGTGTCAAAGTCTGAAACCTTTTAAACATACAAGATGTAGTTAATATGTGAATTCTCCAATGCTATGATTTTCTTTTGGTGAACATAGTTTGATCAAATTCATTTCAGTTTATTTTTATGAGAGGGGCCCTAAAGTCTTCAAGAAAACACAGTCATCCAGGAAATGAAATCTACTGTAAAATCCTTACCAGGGAATGACATGGTTGCTGCAATTTAAGAGCTGGAAATATCTGATCTTTTCTGGTTCTCACCTAATTCTTGGACAAAACTCATTCTAACCTGCTCTACATTAGTCAGATACAGTACAGTTATTTTGAGCAAACCTTTGAGCAAAT
Source organism: Apostichopus californicus (assembly GCA_020650975.1). Taxonomy (NCBI): domain Eukaryota; kingdom Metazoa; phylum Echinodermata; class Holothuroidea; order Aspidochirotida; family Stichopodidae; genus Apostichopus; species Apostichopus californicus. The sequence continues at coordinate 38,583 of JAIPMN010001213.1, read as the reverse complement.
TGTATGGCACGGAATCACAAAGCCAACTAGGTGTCTGGTTCCTGTTTCCAATCTACTGTATTTACTTCGCTCCTCGCTAACCTGTCTCCTCACACTTGACTTTACTTGATTGCTTTAATGATTCATTAAAGTCATTATAATAAAACCTTTTTGTCATGTGTTGTCTTTCAGGGAAGAAGGTGAGACCAACGTTAAAGCCATTGCAAACGTATCCAAGGCCAGAGATTGTCGAGGAGGAGAAAGCACCAGAACCAACACATACTCCTTTCACAGATCCAAGTAGCTTGTAAGTGGGCTGATATATTAAAATGCTCTTAAGTTTATAACTATTCTTTGTAAAATGTCAACATAAATTACTATGCTAGTTGATAGATTACTTAATTTTAAGTTTAATAATCTCAGAGTTTATTTCCGGTCAATTTTCAATTTTACCCTCGAGATTTGAAAGAACTGAGTACATATTTAATTCAGATATTTACTGTATTGTAGTATAGTCGACCTAATGTACTCACAGTACAGGACCTTTAATACCAAACATTGTTTTCAGTGGAGATTGATATTAATCTTCTAGACAGTGCAACTATTCCATGTTCATGTACCATCTAGGCATCAATGTCAACAGTTCTCATGGTTTGTTGTGTTAAAGATTGTCTTTGTGAAAACATATATGTACAGTATAGTATGTACAGGGTTTATAGTGATAGTAGAGGAAGCCTACCTTTATACACAGTGCATGTGTACAGTAGTGGAAGTACAGTACAAGTACCCTAGTGACAGTATGTACAGTATTTGTAACAGGACAGTTAGTGTTCATGACAGGATAGTCTATGTACATTATACTAGTGACAGGACAGTATCTAGCAACTAGTGATGGGATACTGTGTATTAGTGACAGTACTCGATATGTAAAGTATTAGTTACAGGATGGTTTGTACAGTACAGTGCAGTTCCTGGTATTTGTGACAGCATGGTAAGTATGTTCGTGACTCTGTGACAGTATGGTATATAATTAGTGACAGCACATGACACACAACTTAAATAATAACATAGTATGTTATGTGTGTTACAGCCTCTCATCAGGTCTTGGAATATTCTATGCATTAGCAATAACTAAATGTCTGAAATTTCTGAAAGATTTTGGAGTAAATTTATACTCCAACGAACAGTATTAGCACCGTATTAGCTAACAGTATTAGCACTGTTAGTACAATATTTGGAATGTCAGTTAAGTTTCAAAATGGAGAGAAAAGAAACAATATCTTACTGTACATATTTCATCAATTCATCCCAGTTCAAACAATACTTAGCTTATTGAACAGTGACCGCTGAATGGAAATTATGGGTGAAAGTACTGTAGGTCACGTTCAAAGTGGGGGTTGTGACTCTCGTGACAGATGCAAAAATATATGTGTAAGGAAAAGAATTTGCCGAAGTTTGTAGGAAAAAAATGTGATAAAAGTGGGAAAATTTTCAAATTCTTACTTCAAAAGTTGTAAATTATAACACCATTTTGCAAAGTGCTGTAAGAACCTTTAATCATATACTCAGAGTGGAAGGGGATACCTCCTCCCCTTAGGCTCGCAAGATGAATGGTAAAAATTGAGGTCACCAAGCACAAATGTTTGATGGTTACCCCTGGTGATAAAGTACTGTACTGTACAATGAAAAGGTTAATCTTGTGATGAGAACTGGGTTACCTGCCTTCAGTTTCAAGCATCTGACACATCTGAATAAAGTTCCTATTGAACTCAAGCTTGGACAGTTTTGTATGTAATTTAAACCTTGATTCCAAAGTTCATATTACTGGTAAACTAGTATTTTGTCTTTAAAAGTGCAACGGTTGTGGCTATTTAGTATGTTGCGGTATACACTGCATTGCTTATGAATAAATTCAGAATGAAAGATGAATAATTTATAAAGGCTACTCTATCACTGGTCAAATGGAAATCAACAGTCATGCATTAAAACAGATCTAGTGTTTTATAACTTAGTTTGTATGATGATGTTACAACCATACACAGAAAGTGACATGAAGTATCATATATTTGTCAGCTCTGCTTTTGCACTGCAATGTTGTAAATTTTATGTTTACTTCAAGTGTATTTATCCACTGAAATAGCAAAGGTCATTTGGCGGGCATTTAATTGAGTTCTGTGATATTCCATATGTAGGTTATAACATTTGTTATTTGGGTATTTTTTTTTGAGTTTAATGCAACAGGCAACTCTCATAGTGTAGATCTCCATATAAACATTTATGTGACACAAAACGTTGAACATTAGAAAGTTGATGAGGATCCACTTAAAATTCATTTTGAATGGAAACACTGTTAGTAAGTGCACTTATCACCACTACATTACATTATGTATACATGTACATACATACAGTACACAGTTCTGTACAAAGACTATAGGAGTGTTCAATTTTAATATTGTATTTTGAATACAATTGGCCTTGACCTATTTATTATGTACAGAACTTAGATCTTTCATGTATTATTCTATACAGTGCGAGTTAACAAAGCGAAGGATCTGAATACATTACGTTGCTTTTACATACAGTAATGCATTGTACAATTGTTCATTTACTGCAGTGCTCAAATTTTGTGTCTACAGCAGATTTGAAGGACTCGGAAGTTTGTCTAGGTAAATTATGAACTTCTACATGGTTTCTCTGTGTTCAAGATGTACATCATACCTTCTTATAGGGTGGTCATTTCCAAATTTCCAAAAGAAGGACATTTCATACGTGGACACAGTGCATTTACAAAACATATTTCTTTATCAAATTTAAACCATATTGCAGCAACAGCATATGCAAACAGAGTGCTTAAAAGCCACCCTACTCTCTTACCTATCTCCGTCTCTACATACAGTATCTGCACTTTCATATCTAGGTAAACTACATGAATTTAATGTTTTACAGTAGCACTGCCCACTTACTCCGCATTCCTAATCTACCATTCAGAAAATAACTACATGTTTTGGATTGTGAACCTTTCTTCCTAGCGCTGCAATCTGTTTTTGGCTTTGGTGATCCTCTTTTCACCAGACTTTGTCAGGATCAAGATTCTGCTTTACCTTCTTGAAGCATAGTATTGTTTTGTACAGGTATACTAGTATTTACTTTGCTCCCCGCTTACCTGTCTCCCCACAACCTTAGCACCCTCATTCTACCGCGCCTAGAATGTCTTGGTAACCTTTTAACACAGTGCACCCTCTATGACCGGCTCCTCTGGTCACCGCCCTTCCTTCTCATTCTACCAACCAAAGTGTCTAGATTGCAAATTTTCGAGCGGATTTTTTCCATCTGATTTCGTCCACTTTTGATTTCCCAGGATCGGAATTGATACCTTCCATTTCAAAAGTTTGGGTCTAGTGCTGAAATGTTCCAGTCATGCTGTTAAGGTAGATAGGAAAGTGCATTAAGAGGTGTAGACAGGTAAGTATCATTGCTCGTAAATCCCCAAACCTACGAGTTTTGGGGGAAATGTGACACAGTACATCAGTGCACTGGTACAGTATCTTAATGTACCCATTTTGCATTTAACAAAAATTACTACTATAAATAACCGATAATGGTTAAATGAAAATTCCCTGATAATGTGTGTTTCTACAGTACTACAGTAAGTATATACTGTATAACTGACTCCCTCTGTCTAGCAATAAGCTGCCACCGTGCCCTGGTATTTCCTTAGCCAAAAGCTCAGTACTATTTAATTATCAATGACATGTGTTTGGTGATAACCAGGTACAAGGGGTGTTGCTAGATGACTCACTGTGACTGACACAGCTTGTCAGCTGCTGATGTTGTATTAGTTTACAACCTTGTTGTGAAGTGTGTGAGGTTCAGGTTAATACTTCCTCAGTATGGGAACTGCAGAAAGAATGCACAGTGTTATTGAAAATCATTATTTGCCTGAATAGTTTCCAGCCAAAGGGACTTGAAACTTGTTGTCACTGTTGGGAGTAAACTTCATATATGAAGATCAGATTTCATAAAAAGAAATATATGGTGTTTACAGTATGCATATTGAAAATTACTTAAAAATTGTTTTCCTTTGGAACTGAAGCAGGTTTAAGGTTTGTAGTGGGTGGTGGTACAGAAAATTCACAGTTAGCATTATACTGTAGATGAACAAGAAAAGAAAACAGACTATTATTACCAAAATTGTAACAGTGTGGATATTATACTTTGTGTCTTTTTTGGGGGGCTTCTGGTCAAACCCACTTGGTAACTAAGGGTAAAAGTTTTATAGGTTATTTCATATTTTGTTTTTAAAACTTCTTTGATACAGAAAGTAAAACACTATGCTTTTCTAAAAAAAAAAACAATCTATTTATACAGTAGAGAGAGGAAAAATCCCATAACAATGCACAGAAGGTTGTTACTTCGACTGGTAAAGTTCCATTTGAAATAAGGAAGTGAATTGTGAAAGTTTCAAATCCCATCTTGGAAAAGTGTCAGGATATGTAATATTTACAAGTGAAATGGAATTCCTTTTTTAATTGCTCATCAAGATTCATTTCGTGAAGGAATCGTGGTGTCAATGACTCAGCTCACTGTAAGGTCATAATTAGTTCCATCAAATGCAATGTTATCTTTAAGTGATACTCCATATAGGTTTGATATAGTTGCCAACTACTGTAAGCATAGAAAGATGCTCTATAAACTGCCAGTTTTGTGAAATCTGTGAAATAATGACCTTAGACAGAATTTTTGGATATTATAGTCCAAGAAGAAAAGAAAACATTTTAGTGAGCTAGAAAATTTTCTGTTGCTACTCTAGTTTTCAAGATATGCATCTTACAACTATTCTTTGGATTGCTCCTTTAAGGCTCTACTGATGAGTACTAGGCTCCTCAGTGCAGGCCTTATTTTTAATATATATTTTTTAAATTCAAAGTACTCAACCGGAACATATTTTTCTTTCTACAGGGCATCTTTCAATGACATTCAACTCCCATGTGTCCTCGACAAACTTGTAACACATTATAAACGTATCATTAGCGGTCATAAAAGACCTGTGATTTACCATTGAGCTTTGTTCCGTATCTGAGGAACTGATCTAATGATATGTGTATTAGACTACAAGGTCCAGTCACTTTAACTGATGAACCTCAACTGTTTAAAGGGTCATTTCTCAACAAAATTACTGTGGCATAGCAATACCACCTGGACTGTTAGAAGTGGTTTTTAACAGTCTTAAGCATATTTGACATGAATTTTGTTTCCTAAGGTCATACTTGATAGATCACAAGTTTGTATATTTGTCCATGTCACATTATAATATTGGGTTGTCAAGTTGCAGTGTAATGAGTAAGCCCTGAAGAAACTAGTTCTGGAAATCCTCAAGTCGCTTCAATCCTGTCTTACAGGTCTCCAATTCACCATACTGCTGTATGCACTTGCCTATCTACCTAACCTACAGTATAAGCTTGATTGGATACAATGAAGTAGTACTAAATTAGCACTCAAGTTTGGACAGAAATATCATCACTCTGATATATACATCCATTTAACCGTTTCCTTTCAATATTTTTTTTTTGGCTCAATATTAATTGCCTTATTGATAACTGTTTTTTAGAACTAACTGCATGAGGTGACTACAAATAAATGGTGACAGCACAACAAGTGATCCTTTGTTTATTGATTGTGCAGTAGCTCTTTTTAATTAAATAAATCACTGATTCTGTAGAATTTAGTTTGTATACAAAAAACTGCCGAAGGAAAAAACAAATCGTTTGTAGCACAATATGTGAGTCCCTTTTCCTACAGTAAGAATGACCCAACAGTGCAGTAATTCTTTGAAATATCGTCTTTTGAAATTTTTTGTGAGAAATGTTGATCAGAGCTACTGTATGCATTGTTGAACATGATCTTGTATGGGAATTTCTTGAAAGCATTACAGGAAGCATAACCCACTTTATACAGTATGTACTGTACTGTACACAGTCTATCACCTTGCCTCGCAGTAGAATAGTGGCTTTGGTCTTTGAAAACGGAAGGGAAAATCATGGTACAGCACCCAAGGTTTCAACTTCCTTTGAAGTTTGTTTTGTGAATGAACTGTAAACAACTCAGATAAAGTGTTTAATAATTTCACCCAGGCTTGGGAATTGAATTGAGCCAGTAATTTCAGAACTATCAAGTCATGAATGTGAGATCTATCAAGTGGGGGTTTCCAAAGTATATTATGAATGTTAGTGATGATTCTACTGTAGGCCTTGTTCAGAGATCTCTGGTTGAGTGGATGCTGTCACCAGAATGTTCACACTACATTCATGGTTGTCTAAGTTGTGAGTTCAGGAGCCTCAATAAAGGGGAGATCACAATTCACAGTTTTGGGTGTCTGATCCTGAGTACGCCAGCATTCACATTGATCATCACTGTGGTATCAGATCCCCCCTTATGTTTTGAAATGTCAGCAAGGGTCTAGTTTCATCAATTCATTCAAGGTCCGTCCCATACTTGCAACAATGCATGAAGGTGGAGCATTTTGTGTGTTAATGTGTCGATTTTGTCCCTCCAAATGAAACTTGTGCATTATAAGTTCTGTGACTGAGTGGTGTGTCATTTAACAGAAGATGTCAGTCACATAGCGTAAGTGAATTTTGGTGTCCCACATACAGTACAGTAGGTGCATTGACTGACTATCCCGTGGGTAACGGGAGTGAATCAGTACAGTAGGTGCATTGATTGACTATGCCAGGGGTAACGGGAGTGAATCAGTACAGTAGGTGCATTGACTGACTATCCTGTGGGTAACGGGAGTGAATCAGTACAGTAGGTGCATTGACTGACTATCCCGTGGGTAACGGGAGTGAATCAGTACAGTAGGTGCATTGATTGACTATGCCAGGGGTAACGGGAGTGAATCAGTACAGTAGGTGCATTGACTGACTATCCCGTGGGTAACGGGAGTGAATCAGTACAGTAGGTGCATTGATTGACCATGCGGGGGGTAACGGGAGTGAATCAGTACAGTACAGTAGGTGCATTGATTGACCATGCCGGGGGTAACAGGAGTGAATCAGTACAGTAGGTGCATTGACTGATAATGCCGGGGGTAACGGGAGTGAATCAGTACAGTAGGTGCATTGATTGACCATGCCAGGGGTAACGGGAGTGAATCAGTACAGTAGGTCCATTCACTGACCATGCCAGGGGTAACAGTCCTGAATCAGTACAGTAGGTGCATTGACTGATAATGCCGGGGGTAACGGGAGTGAATCAGTACAGTAAGTGCATTGATTGACTATGCCAGGGGTAACGGGAGTGAATCAGTACAGTTGGTGCATTGACTGACCATGCCAGGGGTAACGGGAGTGAATCAGTACAGTAGGTGCATTGATTGACCATGCCAGGGGTAACAGGAGTGAATCAGACAAGTGCTAAATTCATTTAGACTGTACACTTATATTTATAGGAAAACTTCATAACACTGTCATGTTTTTGTGGGGTACAGACTGTAATAACCATATCCCTAGTAGTTAAGATCGAGGGATACCAGGTTATGTGTAAACATTAAATGGCTTGGTGAGAGTGGCACAAAGGTACTTACTGTAACTGCTACCTAACTATTACAAAATTACCAAATTTATGCAACTCACATTGTTCTTGGAAATATTTATTTATTTCATTTTTGAGACTTTCCATGTACTGGGACGAGACCTTGATCCCTCCAGTAAGTCAGCTGTTTGTTTCCCTGTTTATCTATTAGCTACTGTACTGTATAAAAACAGTTTAATTTACAGGGATTGGAATTGACAGCAACCGTTCAGCATAGCTAGGAGTGTTATTGTTTTGTGTATCAAGCCACTACATACCTATCTATTGTATACAGTAAGGAAGTCCTCTGAGGGGACTTTTTGGAAGTTCTGTAGTTACGCAATGCTAGCCTGCAAGGGATTTTTTTCCCTCTTGTTAAGAAATTGCATTAGAGTTCAAAGAATGATTTAATCATTGAAGCCTCTACTGTAATGAGTTTATCCTACAGCAGTCTCATTTATAGCTGTTCTAATAACATTGCAGATTAAGGATTTTATTCTACACAAGATTTCATAAGATGGCATTTTCTTTGTTACATTTCAGACCCGACTGTACTGGAACCTTGACAATACCGCCTGACCAGGTAAGAACCTAAAAGTGAAGTGTATATTCACCAGGACATTCTTATTTACTTGTCTAAAGATTTTAAAATTATTGATAAAAAGATCTGTAGCCTCTTCTTTCTTGTTGTTGGCTGTCATGCATGTAACTTAAAAATACATACATAACATGCCAGCTTTTCACTACTCAACAAAGGAGTGGTCAGGGTGGGGGGGGGGAGGAGGGGGTGGAGTGGAGGAATAAGATCATTCCAGCTTTCCACTACTCAAAAAAGGAGTGATCGGTGGGGGGAGGGGTGGGGGGGTGGTGGAGGGTGGAGTGGAGGAATAAAATCCTGCCAGACCCCGGTGCAAGACTATAATATCAATGGTTGTATTGCAATTGGGCACATGTCTGTACAGTGCAGTTGCCCAATTCAAATAGAACGTTCCCTTCTAACCTATTTTTTTTTAGTTGCCTTTAAGGATTTTCGCAAGAAGTGTGAAAATGCCAGGATTTCAGGATTTCTGATATCTGATTGGCTATACCGTGTCCATTGACAAAACCTTGTCGGTACCTTCTGCATGGCATGCACATGAAACTTTGTTGGTAAAGTTACTTTACAATACATAGCGGTATGCTGGATTGTGCTGCAGCCATATCGTACAGTTCTGAAGTAAGAATGTAACATTAGGCCCACATTGGGCACAGTAGGCCCAAAGTAGGCCCACATTGTCACACACTCGTCACGAAATGACATAATGATGACTGAACAAAGACAACAGCTGTTTGTTTCTCCTAGGTTTCGTTTTATAGGAGTTTCATATGAGTTAGTTATTCTCAATTTGGGATTGCCAGACTTTCCAGCTTTTGGAACTTACATGGCTGATTTTGACATTTCACTCTGATTGAAATTTCTTCTGTGAATAGCAGTAACTAGGATTATCAGCTATTGCTTACGGAGACCAAACAATGTACATCTCACCGCTGCCGAGATGATAGTCTTGATAGTGTGCATTGCATGGAACAGTTTATCACAATATTTGCAAGCCTAGACAAAAGGAAACAAGCATGATAACTATTATTGCATTCCATGCAGCTCGAATGTTAGGTTACTTCCACACGGTAAGGTAGCCTACCTTACACTGTGCTTTGGGGGACCTGTATTGCCTTATATGTTTTAGATCCTTTTCCCCCCTTTGCGTTCGCTTTGTGTGGGCAGAGAGCCGAGGCTGTGCGGTGAGCAATACAATGAATGATACAAAATACAAAGAACATTGATACAATGAATGATACAAAATACAAAAAAAAAACATTGATAATATACAACAGTTAAATGCAGTCTAAACAACATATAAACTGACTAGCTTCATAAGCGCAACTGAGTGGAACGGCCACCCCCCCCCACCTTGTGAAGTTCTTGTTGTGAATACTAATGGCAGTGCCTATAAACGAAGAACGATGTCTAATTGTGTGTGACGTCAGCGACCTCAATCTACCGCTACGAGCAATGATATGGCTGGTTAGATGATTGTGCAATGGGTGACCTGTGATCTTTCCACACGGACAGCAGCTTGTCTCGTACACAATTCTCGTAGACCTAGGCCACTGACGGCAGACTTTTCCTAATAATTTTACCAGCACGTTTAATAACAACATCCAGAATCTTTATGCTGGTTCTTCCCGCATTACCTCCCCAGCAAGTAATACAATAGGTCCAAACACTACAGATAATGGAGTTATAGAAGATGGCGAGAATCTCTGGATTTATATTAAAAGAATTCAGCTTACGTAAGCAGTATAATCTTGGTTTTAGCAGTTTTTCAGTTTTAGCAGTGGGGCACCAGTACTGCAATGAGTAATATCGGAATGAACGTTATCTCCTAGTTGAACATACTGCGAGCGGTTGTTGACCCCTACGAGTGATTTAGGTACACCCTCCATATTAGAAAGTTTTTCAGCTAGAATGAATGGCTGAATCGTATTGAACGCTGAGGAGAAGTCGAAAAACATTATGCGAGCTGACACATTGCCAAACTTTGTTTCTTCAAAGTGAGAATACAGCTTGTCTAATGAATATAATATTGCGTCATCAGTACAGTGATTCTTACTGTAGGCGAATTGTAATGGGTCCATATGACGATATTTAAAGACTTAAGGTAATTTAGGACTCACAGGTCTTCATAGCAACCGAAGTTAAAGCAATATGTCAAAGATCATTCCTGCATGAGATCATTGGCTTTTTGGGCACAGGGATAATACATGACTATTTCCAAATAGATGGAATGGACTGTGTAGTGAAACACATATTGAAGATGTAAGTATATATACCAGCTAACTGACTTGCGCAATCTCTAAGCACACGGGGGGGGGGGGGGTGGGGGGAATAGATTATCAGGGCCAGCAGCCTTAGATGGAATAATCTTT